>CM043020.1:80080607-80132948 GCA_023690525.1 Holotrichia oblita | reverse complement strand
AACGCGGTGGGGCTCCATCTTGCTGATAGGGTTTGGAAATAAATGAATCAATGCTGGCACAATGGCAACATAAAAATACGAATATTTCTTATCAGATGTATCTGACAAAAAGATGTTTATATCCAACGTTTTTTTTTAATATGTATGTAAAGTCGCATACCAACCAAACCGTATATCATTGTAATTCTTGAAAATGTGTCTATCCAAGAATGTGAATACACGGTGATCTATTTAAAAAACTGCCTATGACGTCATATCTCCAAAGAAGTGCAGAAAGTTCGTACAGATTTGTTATTTTCAGTTCCTGATTAATGAAGACGAATTATTCGCTGTACAACTAACAGCGACGAATAGCAAGAGTTAGCCAAAAATGATAAATTAAAAAGGTATTAGCGCCGATTTAGTTACGATTCGTTAACGAAAAAGCCTTCTTCCGGTAAACACAGTACGCAATTTTTGTTCGTAACATCGCCTTCGTATCAAGTGATGCAAGTTAATAGTCAATTAATTACGACCCGGTCACCTTAAACGAAAAAACGAGATAGTCCGCTTTTACGGTCCTAATTAAGCCATTGCTTCTAATCTGTTTAACAAGACAAAAGACCTTTAATCTATTTAAATAGCAAGTTCTGCCTTTGACAACTGATTGAAAATCTTTTGACGAAGCAAGAAAAATGGTCATGAAGGTAGAGAAGTTACAAAAAATATCTTGTTAATTCATATATACTTTTTGTCAGTGGTATGTTAATTTGAGAGGTTATTTAGTGTTGCTAATACAAAGATAACCTAATAAATGTGCAGACGATCACGGTGATTACGCAGGCTACAATACACTTTATATAATCTGTGTAAACATTTCGTTCCAAACAAACAATTGAGTTTTGTTTTTTTTATTTAGGGGATGCTATTTCATATTAGCAATTAATAAATGTGCTTCCTTCTTTCAAATCATTTATCTTGTCTATATTTATGTACCCATTTAATAAACCTGACCAGTAAGTCGTAACTTTTGGTTTTTACATCAAGTGAAGTATTCATTTTAGTAAAACTCACATTGCCAAATTAGCTCTCACTACAGCATTTCATTTATCCTATTACTGCCTTTTATTTCCAAATTTTTCAGTAAAAGCGTTCGGCCTGCTCATCACTGACATCACCCATAATTTTGGACATGAGTCCAACAACAATTGATTATAGGGGACGTATTGCAATCAACACCCTGAGCATAATTTTTTGTTGTTCAGGTCATTCAAAACTATCATATTTCTCATCCTGTGATTTAAAAAAGGTTTTATCAGTTCTAGTTCTATGTACTGAGGAGGTATTATTATCCTTCTCTTCCATTAAAGGTTAATGCTGCATATTGTATTTTAGATACAAAATTTTTGTAGTAACCTGGTTGCATGCCCGTAATAATGGCAATAATTTCAAGTTATTAAGTTAATATTGCAATAACTTTAAACTTTATTTACTTTATCTTCTTTAACCAAATTTTGGGGTTTCTGTAAGTTTTAGTTTCTACTATGTAACAGCTAATTTCTAATGAATATATTAATAATTAGTTATGATGCATTCCGAAAACTTCAAAAAGTTTACAGTAGACTCAGTTGCCGGCTATACTATAGAAATCAACAGGACTTTCATAATCAAGATGATAAATACTCATTCATGTTTGTAAACGTAGAAAATGACCAAATCCAAACAACTACACAAATTTATCGATCTCAAATAACATCTCGTCTAAACAAGTCAAGTTGTATTTTCTCTCTAAGCCAATACTTGTTTTTCGAATAATTTGCATGTTGTATATGCTATTTTATTTTGTTAATTGCTGATTTAGAATAAAAGGTTTATTGGTTAGCTTACTTAAATGCAAATTTTGTAGCTGAGATTTTTGTATTTAGTAAATAAAGATTTTACCCTATAGTGAATTTACTACCTAAGGAAATTAAATTTACTTTAAAGCGGAGGCTTTATTTACTAAATACAAATTCTCAGTTTCAAAAATTTGTGTTAAATTATTAACTGACTACAGGAGGAAATTGTCAACTGTAAAACCTTTTGTAACAAAGGAGCATCGGCAACATCAAAATTCATGATAAAGCTTTACAAACTGTGGTATAAGAACAACTTATATGTATGTATGTTCATAACAGATACTAAATATAGTATAATTTTGAAGTTTATATAAAATGGGATACTGTGGTAAAACCAGATACCCTATTTATGTTGTAATACATACAATTCCACTTTGTTGTGCAATTGATCTAGTACTGGTCAGTGAGAAATCTTCAGCAGTTTTAATAAAATCGCATTTATTCAAGGCCCTTAGGTAAGTTTTAAGTTTTTGACATATTTCTTGTACAAATTTAGATCTACAAACATAATCTTTTTATCTTTATGGCCACTGAGATGACGATGACAGTTTTTTACCAGTTGCTAGGACATAAACGACCACATACTCTATGAAATTGTATAGTTATCTTCTTATATGGAAAACATTCAGACATTGTTGGTTTACATATTCATGTATTGATGAAATGGGACACGGCATGTGCTTCTACTAACGAGATCTATTCCACTTTAGAAACACAATGCTTGTTTTCTGTTTTAATTTGAATACTATTGCAAGGAACATTGTTGGTATTTTTTAATTTCAGAATCACGTATCTATTAGCAAATAAAACGAAAACAACTCGTCCAGTCTTGGTCTGAGGAAAGAATGTAGGGAAGGCAATTAGGATTGGTGTCAAGTGGCAAATATGGTTACTAAAAGCGACAAAGTTGTTTCAAAGCAAAAAGCATCCTCGAGTTGGAGTGTGAAAAGCATTAATAAACAAATTAACAGGCATGTAAAAGGCTTGGAACTATGAACATTTTTGCGTCAAATGAAAGAACAACTAGCGACTAGTTGACGTAAAAACTATGGGGAGCATGCTTTTTGGATTAACGTCTACAGCTGTGCGTAGGTTGGCGATTCAGTTAGCGGAAAGGAACAATTGTAAACACTATTTTACTAAAAATAAAAATATGGCTGGTTGGGTTTGGCTTTGATCATTTATGAAAGAAATGACCTGTCCTTGGAGGAGATCCGAGGCTGAATCTGCAGCTCGCGCTAGAGGCTTCAATAGAGCTACCGTGGGAAACTTTTGATTAGCTCGAGCCCTACAAGATAGATACGCGTATGCGCCATCTAGAATATTCATGGTTGATGAGGTAGAAACAAAGTAGGAACGTTAACCTCAGCAGAACAGGGAACACTATGCACTGCGGTAATATGTATGAGTGCCGCAGGACATACATTCCACCCATGGTTATTTTCCCACGAATTTGAGTCAAGGAAGAGTTTTCGACTGGCTTACCCCCGGATCCTAGTTGCTTGCCATCCTTGTTGGATGCAATAGAACCTCTTCGAAAAGTGGTTCAACCATTTTTACAATTTACCAATGCGTCAAAAAAGAAAATCCTATGTTGCTTATAATGGACGGCCATAAAACTACTCAAAAACATATCTGTGATAGAAAGCCAGGAGACCACAGTTTCAGCATATTGTGCTTACCACCACATTGTAGTCATCGCATGCAACCGCTTGACGTTTCTTTTATGGCACCTTTATCGACATTCTATAGTCAAGAGGTTAAAAGTATTTCTAAGGAATAAACCAGAGAGAGTCGTTACACCTACTAATGCAATTCATGGTTTGAAAAGTGGCTTTTTCCAGTTAATTGCCACGTTTTCACCGACGATATGTTTATAGCTGCCAATCCTATTGATCAGCCAGAACATGAATAAATTTCAACGGAAGAGAGTCACCACAGAACCACCATTGCCAATCCGTTGGGATCAAACACTACTTCCATCGGCTTCATATTCGACCACACACTACCACAATCAAAATTAGCTCGTCCTCATGAGTCAGATGACAATTTCTCTAGTGATGATGATAAACCTCTGGCCAATATCCTTTAACGTTCTGGTTCATCAGACATGATTCAACCATACCTGAAAGCAGCATTAAGAAAGCCTTGAAACCTGCAAACAGAGGTAAAACTGCCATCTTAACGAGCTCACCTTATAGGGATGAATTGAATGCCAGTATAGAGGCGAAATGACGTATAGTGCCAAATCAGTAAATTGACATCTTAAGGAACGAGACCATTGAAGGAAAATCAGTAAACAAAAGCTCCAAACCTCAACCAAAATAGTTCGAGCGAAAAGAAACTGATGAATCAACAAACCAAGACTAGTGACCAAAAGATGTGAAGGTGAAAAACCCAGACGAAAGACAAAAATACCAAGAAAACAGGCATCACCAAGAAAACAGTGACGGTGAAGAAAATCCTGTGTGTTTTTATTGTGAAGTAGATTTTTAAGCAGCAAACCTGGTGACCAGTGGGATTCGGTGCAGTTCCTGCCATAGATGGGTCCACGAAGTTCGCGGTGTGTCAGACAACGAGTGTCAGTTATTTCCATGTGATCCGTGCTTGGAAATATAATCCCATTTTAGAAACACTACTGATCCCGTTTTAGATATGTGTATGTGTTCTTAAAATGGGAAATTTGACTCACGCAAGAAATTATTTTTTTTAGTTTTATGTTTAATACTTTCATATGTTATATTTATTTTTTGAATAAAGGTATGTTTTTGTATATTCATTATGAGGGTTGTCCATTATTTTGTACTTGTACTTATTTTTAAACTAGTTCCAAACCTGAAGTATCCCATTTTAGGTAAACTTCTCCTACATATATGTACATATGTATATAGTCCTAAGGATGACGCAAATTATTATTATAAATAGTTTTCCGGTCTCCATTATTCAGAATAACAACCGTTTTGTCTGCATTTAATCACATTATAAACTATTAATTGCCCACATATACAAATATGAAAGTACACAAATTAATACCTATTTTGAGGCTAATTAGTTAAGTAGCTATTGGCTCATCATCAACTTTCAACTGAAACTTTATCTTACCTAAACTATGTACACACTTATATATTCTCTACGTAATATAATCCCTAATAACAATTAGTACACTGGAACAAATTCGTATGGATAATAAGAATAATTCATGTGCCAATTTTAGGGGTGTCGCTTGGCTCAGTTATTATTACACATGCGGCTGCAGACCGACTTACAATGTTACTGTATAAATGTTAGCGTCAATGCTATTATGAGCGAGTTGTAATCTTTAATATAAAATTTTGTAGACTTTTTTAAATTATAATGTTGGCCAAGTATGTAACAAACTCCTGCGACAATTTTTTCCAGAATTCTGCGAGGAAGTTCTGGAACGCCAACATTTTACAACGTGACCTTTAGACCATTTGATTTTTTACTAAGGTTAAGCATGTTTGCTTTTTGTACCTTTGGATCTTTTTCCATATTTTCACTTCCCCTTTCTTCTCAGAAAGGGACGACTAAACTTTAAAGAACTTGCCAGAAGTTTTGAGTCGAGAAATTTCAATCGTAATAAATGCAACCTGATTTTTTTACTTAATTATATATTACATTATTCAAAGTGATTCATATATATTTTATATTAGTATTTATACTGAATCAGTTTTATTTTATTGTAATAATTATGACTTGTGATTATATAATTAGAAGATATCAGTGTAGTAAAGAATTCTTGAGAAATTCTCCGTAATTATCGTATTTACTTCTTATTCCGCTTGGTGTCAAATCTATATACTACTTATCGAAACATGACGACAGCTGCATTCAAAGAGGTGGTTAATCTTATCTTATCTTACGGTTTTGCGCTCATCTTGAATACGTGTGTTTACACGCGAAAGCAATCGACGTTATTCAAGATGGTAAGGATAGCAAAAAGTAAGCGAGTTTATGTTCCCTACCATTTAATTCGTCTGATTACACTGGTTAACATGATTTTTGTCTCACGAATACTAATAGTGCTTATTACAGTTTTTGTCGTGCTCCTAAATACTTATATGTACTTACATATATTCGGAATTTCTCTATCACCCACAGTATTTTGTTATCATTATTTTTTAATGTTTTAACGTTTTCTCCATAGTCTAATAAAAACTCCCAAGTTAGTGTAGCTAACTGAAATGATAGCCTGCGTGAAGTTAGCCCTCCTTTTTCGAATTATGAAATTTTTAAAGTTGTTCCAGGTTGTTCTAGGTTTGTTCTAAATTGTTCCAGAATTTTGGAGACAAATATTAAAAAATTGTCCAGAGAAATGGAAAAAAACCGTTTTTCTGGTCAGCCCCCACATTTTCAAAATTCGAAATTTTGACAGTTGTTCCAGGTTGTTATAGTTGTTCTGAACATTGTTTCAAAATTTGAACCTTCTCACATTAGTAGTTTATGAAATAAGTAATAAAAATAAAATTTCGCCAGCCCCCTTTTTCGAAATTCCAACTTTTAAGAGTTGTTCTAATTTGTTCTAGCTGTTCTGAACATTGTTCCAAAATTTGAGCCTTCTGTCATGTGTAGTTTATGAAATAATTGAGAAAAACAAAATTTCGGTAACGCCTCCTTTTCGAAATTCAAAATTTTGAAAGTTGTTCCAGGTTGTTCTACGTTTGTTCTATATTGTTCCAAGATTTTACCTTTCTATCATGTATACTTCGTGAAATAAATGAAAAAAACCAAATTTCAGGGGTGTGAAATTAGCTCCCCTTTTTCGATTTTCGAAATTTTGAAAGTTGTTCAGGTTGTTCTAGGTTTGTTCTAAATTGTTCCAAGATTTTACCTTTCTATCATGTATACTTCGTGAAATAAATGAAAAAAACCAAATTTCAGGGGTGTGAAATTAGCTCCCCCTTTTTCGGTTTTCGAAATTTTGAAAGTTGTTCCAGGTTGTTCTAGGTTTGTTCTATATTGTTCCAAGATTTTACCTTTCTATCATGTATACTTCGTGAAATAAATGAAAAAAACCAAATTTCAGGGGTGTGAAATTAGCTCCCCTTTTTCGATTTTCGAAATTTTGAAAGTTGTTCCAGGTTGTTCTAGGTTTGTTCTAAATTGTTCCAAGATTTTACCTTTCTATCATGTATACTTCGTGAAATAAATGAAAAAAACCAAATTTCAGGGGTGTGAAATTAGCTCCCCTTTTTCGATTTTCGAAATTTTGAAAGTTGTTCTAGGTTGTTCTAGGTTTGTTCTATATTGTTCCAAGATTTTACCTTTCTATCATGTATACTTCGTGAAATAAATGAAAAAAACCAAATTTCAGGGGTGTGAAATTAGCTCCCCCTTTTTCGATTTTCGAAATTTTGAAAGTTGTTCCAGGTTGTTCTAGGTTTGTTCTAAATTGTTCCAAGATTTTACCTTTCTATCATGTATACTTCGTGAAATAAATGAAAAAAACCAAATTTCAGGTGTGAAATTAGCTCCCCTTTTTCGATTTTCGAAATTTTGAAAGTTGTTCCAGGTTGTTCTAGGTTTGTTCTAAATTGTTCCAAGATTTTAGAAAAGTTTGAGAGAATATTAAATCCATAGGAGAAAGCAGCTTGAGTATTCAAAAATCTTACTTACAGTTATTTGGGAAATCGGAAGGCGGAAAAATACCGTAATATTGACAGTAGTAATTTTTTGTTTTATGTGTGGTGGGTGCTTAGTTGCAGTGACTCCGTAAGCTGTATCGCTTGGCTGGCTATCACTGCAACTCTCGCGGTGTAGTTTTTGTGTGCAAGTTGTGTTTAATTGGCTTTGTGACAGCATCATATCGCCTTTTATGATGCCGCGCTGTTAATCGCTTTGCTCCCAACAGCGAATGGCAAGTCGATCCGGGATTAAACTCTCTGAAAAAATGTCACTGTCCCTCCAGAGAATTGAACCCTGGCGCCTATTGTCCTCCCACAACGATAGTCAGCCGCCTAACCACTGCGGCCATCGACCCCTTAAATTGATAGTAGTATTGATGTTGATAATGCTATACATACCTAACATTTTATGATAATAAACACTTTAGTAAGGAGATTTCACCTATGTAAAACAAGTATCAAGCCAAGTGGAATCCAAATATGCTGGCTTATTATTGTTCAATCTACAAGAGGTAATTTTTAATTAAATATACCTATAATTCTATAATATAGAAAGTATTGCAAAGTTTTAAATTATAAATATCTGTCTTTCAAAAAATATATATGTAGATAGATTTTGGACCGATTGTGACGCCGTTCGAATGCAAACAATTTTGGTCCGATCAGAATCGAGCTTTCTTTCAACTCCTTCCCACCATTAGAGAAGACATGTTTTCCTCTACACGACCGTCTACAGTAACATCTGTCGTTATTGCAAAATAGAATTACTTTATAAATAAAAAGACATTCTTAACCTAGCGGTATATATTTAATTTCCAAAGAAACCATCAATTACCAAATTCCATATTTTCTTTAGCTTTTGGTGATATTGTGGAACTTATCGGCTTCTTCATAAGAAACTTTAACACTTTGAATTAGAAAAATTCTGAATTGACAAACGATCACTGTTGTGTTTTGATATACAATCAATAATGCAAACATTTTAATCCTGTTATGTTTCAAATCTACGTCATCTATACATCAGAGTGTGTAAATGCATGTGTGCATATCCTTTATTGCTGAACATTATAAATACATTTTGCTTTGGATTAATAAAGTATAGAGGGGTAGACATACAATTTAATTGTCCTCTTTATACTACATAATGTTTAATATGTTCAGGTGCGTATAATTTTGACTACAATGAACAACGTGTAAAGATAATAAAGGTTTGCTGACATCCTTAAAAGTTAAAAAGAGATAAGTGAATATTTTCTCATTATTGAGCTGCATTCATGTATTTTAGCTTTGTAACCAAAGTATTTAACATTTAGCTTCAGCTAGTCAAAAAAGCAAGCGATTATATACATACTTTTTTATCTACTTTCAGTCGCGAGATTACATCTGACAACAAATAGTAATATTCATAAATTCAAGTTATCCGGTGTAGCAGATGTTTGCAAAGAGATAGCACTCTGTAATTTTCGTCTTTGTGTTACCTTATATGTATATATTCTTTTCTACATTCTTTTTCGTTATTTCGTGCCTCGGTTGAATTTCGAAAGAAGTTGCTTCTCCTCATTTTATTTAAAAGTCGAATTATCATGAAACCTCAATTAATAAAGCACTTTCCCATACTAACGTAATACATATTTATAAAAATGTCTCATCAAAATTTAAAAATATTGCGGACTATTTTTTTATCAATAAATACCTACAATAAATAAATAAATATAATAATGAATTAATCACTTTAAGTAAATTTGAAAAGCGGCCTTAATAAAAAGAAGTCGTAGCGCTTGCCTATAATATTGAAGATATGTATTTAGCTATAATAAAAAAATGTATTCAATACGGCTCTAGAAAGTACATAACAGATAAACATACTTCGTAGGAAAAGATATATGTATCCTGCAGTAGTTAGGTCCTCTGCTGATAGACAATTTGCATGCAATAGGTCATCCGGCTGCAATAGGTCGCCCATATACGGAGGACCTATCGCTTTCCATGTAAAAGTAATCGGTTTGTAGCCTCCTACCACCCAGTAAAATTTTAAACGGGTGACAGAGCAGTTTTTTAGGTAGTTCGAGTATTTTAGTTGCGGACTTTGCCGTAGTCACCGATGGCACTACGGTAGCCCGTATATTGTGAGGTGTATATTTTGATTCTACTTTGCAGTAGATTGGTAATCCTCTGTATATTAAATTTAACATTTGCAGTAGATAAGTCGTCCGTAAAATTGACAACAGTGTATGGAATTTACGCACTAATAGAATGATGTAGAATTATTATATTGTCTTGGCTATTCAAGAATTTATGTAAGTTCTTCAGTAAACCGATAGATCAAGAAAATAGACAATGAAAATAAAAATACGTTTCTAAATACATACATTAAAATAATATAGAATCACTATATCTTCTTAGAATTTCGTTTTATCGTTTTAAAAAATGAGAAAGTAGAAATATAGTTATTTCATCATGAATAGCACATTGTAAAATAAACCATATAGCATAGCTATTTATGGATAAGTAAGAACTGTTCTTGCTCAAGGAGTATTTTATTAATAATTTCTATATTTACATTATTGGGAATATTTTATTATTACAATCATCTGCTATACGCAATTTCGAGCACATTTAGTTGTTTTTTATTGCGAAAATTGTTTCTCCCGTTACAAAAACTGAATATATGGAATATTAATTTCTGTAAGTAACAGCTTTATAAGTTTTTTACAAAGTATGTTAAAATGCAATTAAACAAATTAAAATTAGACTAATAAAAAGGGATAGCCTTTTGATGGCGCATTCCGTTGGCGAATAAAAACCAAAACACTTTTTTTATATATTGAAACAAGATCAAACCGCCTTGAACATATGACAATTTTAGCTACAACATACATAGAATAAATTATATAAAAATATTTAAATTCACAATTTCTTTTTTTATCGATTTCCAACAAAAACTCTTATTTTTAGTTTTGTTTTTTACGATGAGGTCTGTTGCAAAACCTCTTCTTCCCCGTTTCTTTAGAAGTTGGAAACAAATGCTATACTGAAAAAGATGCTATAAATAGGAAAAATTAATAATTTACGGAATACGTAAATAACAATCAGGCTAGAACCAAAAACGCTATTTATTCATTCTAAAAAAATAAAATACAAATTAGGTAATCATTAAGGACTCTTATTGTATTGTAATGAATACAGTGTTGAATTTAATTGCATGTACATACATCATTTGATGTAAAAATATTATTGGCCTGCTTGGCCAATTAGACTCGTTTTGTATCGACCTCAAGAATAATAAGTTTGTTTTATTAAAAAATACGTTAGTAAAATATCATACGAGGGCGTATTCTTATGTTATCTACCTAGCTATGAAATAAAAGAGTGACGATGTCAAACAAATTATTGAAAAATTGCTGTCACTGTTAGAAGTACATGTGCTAAGTTGTGTTTAGTTTGTGCTGTGTACAGAGATTTGAGACGGTCTACTTCTTGATAAAATGAGTGAAACTAAGGTTGAACATCGCAGCATAAAATGTTGATAAGCAAGTTCCTGACAAAGAAGGAAATGGTCTAAAAGCCATTCATGAAAGAACTGTTACTGTGTATGGGAAGATGCACCATCTTATTTTCAAAGTAAAATATTAGTAAACTATTTCGATGGGACCGAGAGTCAATCAATGATGACCCAAAGTCCAGACGATCTGTTGAAGCTCCAACTGAAGACATTGTGCGAAAATTCGAAAATTTGGTACCAAAAGATCGGCGTGTAAAGATCTCTGTCAGTGCCAATGAAGTCTGTATATCCGAAGCAAGTGTCCTCAAAATTTTGCATGACGATTTTGGTATGAAAAAGGTGTCTTACACCTGAACAAAAACTGTACAAAAAAGAAGTTTCTCAAGAAAATTTGGCCGAGTAGAAGAGGAGAAAATATTTTTATCTCGAATTATCACCGAGGATGAGACTTGGGTACATCATTGGGACGCTCTTACTAAACAAGAACACATGCAGTGGGTTCATAAGGTCTCTCCACCACCAAAAAAGGCCAAGACACAATTTTCTGGAAAAAAACTGATGGCAACTGTTTTCTGGGATGTTGAAGGAGTCTTGCTTATTGAATATATGCCAAGAGGGTCTACCATAAATGGAGAGCCCTACAGAAGCACAATAAAAAATGTAAAAACTGCTCTAGAGCAAAAACGCTCGCATTCTTGTCCACAAAAAAAACTTGTTGCTGCATGACAATTGCCGGGTTCATAAGGCAAACAAAGTTCAGCAGATAATCAATGACTGTGGGTTTATAGAGTTAAGTCATCCACCATAGGCCCGACCTAGCTCCGTCAGACTTCTTCCTATTAAAAAATTTAAAAAAGCATCTTATGGGAAAGCGTTTTGCGTCTGATGAACAACTCAACGAAGCTGTTGAAGAATATTTTGCGGGGTTACCGAAGCAATTTTTTTCTGAGGGTATGGAGCAATTGGAAAAAAAATTGAAATACACATAAGTGTATTAGTGTTGAAGGAAGTTATGTAGAAATTTTTTTTTGTTTTCTTATGTCCTTTTTTTCATGGCTAGGTAGATAACATAAAAATACGCCCTCGTATTAATAAGAACATTCCAAAGATCTGATACTGTTTCCTTTTTTCGTAAGATGGTTCTTTTTAAGAATGTAGACTATAATGGTATTTTTGTTAAGATACTGGAGATTATTAAATTTTTGATATTTATGCATATCAAAATTTTTATAAACTGCGTGGAAAAAGGAAAGAAGTTAACCTTCTGTAATCAACATAATGTTTTATGGACTGCAATATATCAAATAGAACAGTTTTAAATAACCAAAGTAACCTGATACGTACAGCCCTTTTTTATGCACTTAAAAATTTACTATATAGTACAGTAACGTAGTCAATCTTATTAAGTACCTACACTGATTTAATAATGTTATATTAAATATGAAAATAATATCAATTTCTCAAGAACATAAAATGAAAATATTTAAAGCACATACTAAGAAAAATACCGTTTATTTTTAATTTTTGATATCGAAATATATTTTTACTAAGCCAAATGTACATATAGTATAGCATTCAAATTTCAAAAATTCTTATAACAGTTTAATTGTAAAAATTTCCTAACGAAGTTTAGTTTAATTTTAAATATCACGATCAATTAAGTAAATTTTAAGTAAATATTACTGCTTTTTGTATGTAAAAAAGTAATGGAAAAAATAAATACCTTAAAACTCTTGCGCAAGACATAGCTTACAATCACCAAAAATGACTTGCTACTATATGGCAACACTGTCGGATTAGTGATGCACTGCAGTTTGTAAAATCCGTATATATCGGAAGACACAACGCTGTGATTCTGTTAGCAAAATATATGCCCAGATGACCGAAGTATGACAGTTTAGTTGGAGGATCCAGATATGTATATATATTTATCCAACCGACGTTACTAGACCCGGTATGTTCATGATACCAAGTCAATCCCAGTGTATAACACAGAAGCGGACAGTTAACATACCTTGCTAAGCCCACTGATTGTACCGCTTTGCCAGACCCAGTGTATAAAAAGTATATATTTTCCCGCCTTTTCATTCCCTGCAATGTTGCCAAGTATATGCGACAAGTGTCTATTATGTTTTCACAGGTTAAATGCAAGCTCGAACTGTTTTGAGATAAAGCACAAACCTTTAAAACCTCATGATTTTTGGCGTTTACAAATGGATGTTTAATGGGGTCGTCCCGGATTTTTTTTTATATATTTTTTTTAAGTGTACATTAAATTGTAGCGTCTACGTATTTTCTTTTTTTTAAATATTATTAGTAAATATGCCAAGACAAAATATCAAAGTTTGAATTTACCGCATTTATGACGTGATAATGGTAAATTGACAGAGAAGCTTGCCAAAAAGTATGATGTGGAGAGAGATAGAAATAACACATTTGTTTGATAAACTATTGTGTTCTTATTATTTTGTTGTGTGCTTAGAGTTTTCAGTTTGAGTGTATTTTTTAACATTATCACCTTTGGAATCATGGTTTATTATTATTTGAATCTTATTTGATACCAATTAATCATGAAATGTTTTGTATCTGGTTGCAAGAATAATTTTAAAATCAATCCGGAAAAGCGTCTTTATTTCCAACATATGTTACAAAAATATCAAAAGTATTTCTATATTAATATTGAAGTGAAAAGTGGCGGAGTTCAGATGCGTCACTAAAAGTTGACATCTGCTCTTCCACTCAACCATTCTATCTAAACCTAAACCCAAACAGAGAGTAGTTAAATCTGCTAAAAATGAGTGTACTTTTTTTGTGCATATCTTCGTTTGTTTCGGGCGTTTTGGTTTATAATTAGTTATAATTGCGCTAATTCTCTTCTCATGTCCTGGTTTAGCTACGTCTAGATGGTTTTCTGTATTACGATGTCGGCTTTAAGAATATGTTCACTGACTTTTATTTCAGACGCGAATGTTTTTATTGGCGCGTTTCCTAATCCTTTTACCAAAACACAAGTATTATCAAATTTTGGCGCTCCCATCTGCACCTAACTGTTGGCTTTTAACAAGTTCAGATTACTTCCGCTGTCAATGAATCCTTGTATACAATGACCATTTATAGTCAAGAATATATTATCACGAAGAGGACTGTCATCTCCCTGAACGAAGCATGTTCGCCAATTTTCTTCATTTCGTGTAGATGCTGTGCTTGTTTGCTTGCAATCATTTCAATATCTTTCATGGTTAACAAATATTTAGTAAAAGTCACATCGTTTGTCTTTCTACGTGTTGACAGGATTATATGCAATATAACTATTAACGACTTTTCCAAATTATTGCTTTACTTATACGTTTTTACATTTCGTATTATAGTACACAAAAACTACATATTAGAGACTGAAAGTTCTATTACATTTGATTGGCCAACATAAATATTACTCCTTTATTTTATATGCACGTCTTATCCTCAAAACGCTTTTTTTCTAATAATTGTCACTGTCAACACATCTGTCATTCCCTACATATAACAATGCTTGCACATTACTACGTTTGTCGTTGATGTATTCTTACAAGTTTAAGCCACTAAAAAGAAGTACCATTATCACGTCACTAAACGCGCGATGTACAAATAATCAGTTTTATTTTCTTTTTTGTGCGATTCCAGTAACACTAAAATTATAATTTTTGCTATTACCTACATCAGATCATAGTAATCTTTCATAATAAAATATTTATTAACACATTTAAAAAAACAGGACGGCCCCATTATGAAGTATTTATAAATACTTAAAAGTAATTTGACTTAATTTCGAAATAACGCAGTCGTGAAGTATTCATACTGTAGTTTTACATAAGATATGTGTCTACACATATTCAAAATAGCGAAAATTAATAGTTTTGACAATAAATTCTTTTGAAACTAAAAACTATTGAAACTGTTAAAAAGCATACTGTCTCCAATAACTGACAAATTTAATCAAAAATTTTCTAGTCACTTAATTCCGTATGGAAGATTAGTACGGAAAAATTATTTAATATATAATTTAATTTCGGGCTTTGCTAGCAATAACACCCTTATCTTGACAACTATATCAAATATAACTGGTCAAACCGAAAGAAATGGATTCGGATAAAAACTTAGATGCACTTAAAGCAATTAGTATGAAGCACGTAATATTAATTCTTTAGTTTTTATTTTATGCATCGCGATTTTACCAACTTACTATTGACATAAATATGGGCAAATTCCGAAGTTTTAATAGGGGATCTCGGTAACTATAAGAGGTATCAAAAAACGGACCACGCATCTTCGACCTGTTTTTTCGAGAAAAGGATGATGGTGAAAACCAAATTTGGCTATCGGCATTCGGTTTCGAGTTATCCCTGAAAATTCGATTTTTCCCAGTTTCGTTTTTGACAAAAATGACTTTTACGTTCTTGAGGCGCTTTTTTAATTAGGATGCAGTGGCGTTAGAGAGAAGTTGAGGTAGGACATAAAGTTGTATTTTTTATATGGAAAATATAGTTGGCTATGATATCGTTAAAAGAGGATTTTTTTGCCATTTCAATGACATACAGGATAACAACCTGAACTACGAAAGCCTATTGATAGGAGAAGGTAGTGGGAGGTAAAATTAAATGTATCCATTTTAGTAATGTCAACTGTTTGTATGACAGGAATGTCAATGATTATGTCAAATTATAAAACCACTTTATAATTTCCACTTTTTCATTAATTGTGTATTCCATTAGGATAGTTTGATGGCTCGGTAAAGTATTTGACATATATAACCTCTGATATACCTGTCATATAATAAGTTGACAATATTAAAATGGATACATTTAATTTTAACCTCCACCACCCTCTCCTATCAATAGGTTTTTGTAGTTCAAGTTGTTTTTGTTGTTGTTGTTGTTGTCTTTTCGTTCATTTTCATTGTATTATAGCAAAAAATTAACATTTTCCATTGATTTTCATCATTTCATTGCTTTTCGTTAGTAGGCCTGTGTCATTCAACAAACATGAATCTGTCAGTAGGTTTATAAATAGTTTGAGTTGATTATTTGATTGTTGCTTCACCTTAAACTTATCCATTTGCGATGGCTTACGAAAATTACGAAAAGTATGATACCTATGTTGGAATGCTTTATTCTCAATAATAATAATACTGAAGCTGCATGTGAAACATATTCTAATCGTTACCCGGAAAGAAGGTAACCTAATAAATCTATTTTTGAGACTGAAAGATAATCTCATTAATTTTGGAACATTCAACAAATCAAGATCGAAGAATTATAATAAGGAAGATACTGAGGAAATTACGGTCAATGTTATTGGATTAGCAGTGGCAAACCCTTCAATCTCAAGCCGTCAAATCGAAGAGGAATTGGGTACCTATATCACGACGACGTGCGTTATCAGTTTTGAGGAAACATAAGTTTAGGCCATACAAAGTGAGGAAACAGCAGCTCCTATTGATTGATCCTGAACGACGCTTAGAATTCTGCAATTGGCATCTTCAACAAATTCAGGAAGATCCATTCATTTTTTAGAAAAATGATTTGGATAAAGTCTACATTAGCAGTGCCGGAATTTTTTACCGACACAATGAACATTGGTGGTCTGATGTTAACCCCTACCGTGCCGTCGATGTTCAAAATCAGGGACGATTCGGATTCAGTGTTTGGTGTGCCCTATTTGACAATCGTATTCTGACATGCACCGAATTTATCAAGAAAAATTAAATGATCAATGGTCAACAAATGGGTAACGATTAGAATATGTTTCACATGCAGCTTCAGTATTATTATTATTGAGAATAAAGCATTCCAACATATCATCCTTTTCGTAATTTTCATAAGCCATCGCAAATTTATAATTTTAAGGTGAAGCAACATTCTAATAATCAACTTAAACTATTGTTCCAACTACATGTTCCATATAAAAAAATAGAACTTTATGCCCTACCTCGAATTTCGAAAATTTTTTCAAAAAATTTCTAACGCCACTGCATTCTAGTCAAAAAAGTGCCTGAAGAACGTAAAAGTCATTTTTGTCCATTTTCATAAATAGCCGAGATATCGTGATAAAACGGAAATGGGAAAAATCGAATTTTCACGGATAACTTGAAACCGAAAGCCGATAGCCAAATTTGGTTTTCACCATCATCCTTTTCGCGAAAAAAACAGATCTAGGATGCGTGGTCCGTTTTTTTATACCTCTTATAGTTACCAAGATCCCCTATTGAAACATCGACATTTGCCCATCCTGTACGTATTTAGTGGGCCGTATCTGTTTTTATCTACAACTACTACTGACTACAAGTTTTAAATTATAGGTAGAATATTTGTCTGTTGCAAATGTACTACGCAATAAAGTAACTGAATGAAGTAATTAACTGAATAATAAATTTCTATAGTTTCAGCTTGAAATAGTGAATACATTCCGACAGAATATTCATTCTTTCTATAGTCGCAGCGTTAATATGATTTAGATTAAAAAGATAATGGAAAGTTGCTTTTTATAACTTAAACTTTATTTAAACCAAATTCATCAGCCAAATCGTGAATACCACGCTAACTTAAACACATTCAGTTTTACGAATGCAAACAGAAGTGATAAACATTATAGATAGTATTGCAATTACAGTGTTGCCGATTTTCGGGCTTGACGACGTGGGTATAATGTACCAGGCTTGACAACGTCGGTAGAAATGCTTCTTTAGATATACAGCTGGCCCTCTGGCAGAAACCGCCGGAACTAGAGTTGTGTATAGGTTGATATTCTACCGCGTTGTCGGTCCCGAACAAAAAATTGGGAGGAGTCATTTTTAAGCATAACATTGAAAAATAGACCGAAATACACGAAGAACGTTGTCAGACCCGAAAGTGGGTCTGACAACGTCGTCGCGGGTCTGACAACGATTACTACATATAGCGGTTCGGGCCTGTATAAGCGGTTTAACAAATCTATATATATAAATATATAATAAATATATGTATGTATATAAATTTTAAATTCTAACTTTGGTTTTTTTGGTTGATCTGTGGTTAGAAGGAACAAATATGTGATATACATAAATGAAATTTAATATACATATATCTATTATTTCTGATGGATGACCTATTGCTTGTTTTTATGAGGAGGATCGAACTACTGTAGGATGTATATATATATTGTTATATGTATATGCTAGAAATATCTCTATTCCCTTAGTATCGGTAACCGCTATTTCGGGTGAGTTATTGAAGTGTTATACATTAGACCACTAGAACAGCATGCACTCATATTTTAACCGTATTATTCGAATCTTACAAACTTCTCTATCTCGGAGGAATTCAATATAAGGGAAAATCTGCTTTAAGAGAAGTCTTCTGAAACGTCCGCTCAGCACTTCTACTTTGAAAAACAAATTGAAAGGTTTCTCCGTCCTTTTCACCAAACTCATGGATACCGGCGAAGAAGATATAAAAATGTGATATGTCCGAATGATATATGTATTAAATTAAGTCAGATTTTAATATGCAATTCACATTTGACTTTTTATTGGTATGTGAAAAATGGAAATATAGATCTGGATCGTTTTCTTCTTCCGGGAATGCTTGGCGATCGCGCATATAGTTCTATTTTATTTTGTAGATACGAGTTGACGATTCCCATACAGCATCATAAAAAACAATCAAAAGATATATGTATTTATATCTAGTTGTGAGTGAAATACGAAATACTATTATAATCAAGTGGAATAACATTAAATGGAACTTATAGGAATCCTAAAACTATTGCCCAAAAATTTGTAAAACAGTTTGCTACATCGGCAAAACACAAAGTAAACACAAAGTATGGGAACTCCACTACTGAAGGAATATGTGGTCAGCAGGTGGTCAACTCATTATTTCTAGAGCATATTAATGCAAAAGTGGTCCGAGAAACTATATCTAACTTAAAAAAAAACACGCAATTACCAGATCCAGATGAGATAACGTCAAAAGTGCTGCAAGCTGTTCAACATGCTATTTGTGGGCCTCTCTCTTTGTTAAATAGGTGTACAGATGAGGGAAAATATCCATCTGCGATAAAAGTTGCGCAAGTTACGCCGGTATACAAAAAAGCTCATCGTGGAAATAGTGATAATTATCGTCCTATATCAGTGCTTAGTGTTTTCTCCAAAATCTTCGAGAGAGTTATGCATAACAGAATCGTTAAATATCTAGATAAATACCAACTGATAAGTGATTGCCAACATGCTTTCAGACAACAGCATTCGACCGAGACTGCAACAATTCATCTTACTGAATTTATCCATCGGGAGTTGGATGAGGGACAGAAAGTGGCGGCGGTATTCTTTCACTTGTCTTCCGCGTTTGACATAGTAGACAATCATATTCTCGAAAACAAGTTGAAGGCGCTGGGTATTCGCGGTAAACCACTACACCTAATTTTATCGTTTCTGGATAGACGACAATTGTTTGTTACTATAAAGGGTACTGTTTCCGAGCAGCATAATGTTGAATTGGGTGTGGCTCAAGGTTCTATTCCTGGCCTACTCATATTTAATTGTTTCATTAACGATTTTCTTTTATTTACCGTAACTTTTTTGTTACTTGAGATATTAAGCTGCGGTTGGAACCAATTCAAATTGTAATGTAAATACTTTTATTGACGCTTAATAAAACATATTTCTTTTGCGCACATTTTTAGTAATCTCACATAACCTCAAAATTTTAAATTGGAACCATACAATTTTTGTGGCTCATTTAAAAGGAGATATTTCCTAAATACAATCATGTATCGCATGATATGGAAATTTTGGAAAAATTTGGAAAATTAAGCTTATTCTGATTACGGGCAGACATCACAACTTTTTGTTTATCGAATTATCTGTGAAAACAACACGGTTGTCATTATACGAACCTGTCAAAAGTGTCAATATTATTACTATACTATAACGGACAATTTTAAAATACGATGTATCTTGTACGTACATATGTATATCAAACGTTTGAAGAGCGTAAAACACACTTAATAATACAAATTTCACGTGTGCTTATTATGAGTAACCTAATCTCACCTCGAAATTTTTCATTTGAACTATGTAATTTTTTTCTGAGTGCAATTGTATACCGCATGATATGGAAACTTCTTAAACCTTTGAAAAATAAAGCCTATTCTTTTTAGCAAGCAATTTCAATCATACATGTACTCATAGGAAACGATGACATCGTACTTATCACTACAGTAACTTTCACAGTGACGTTACAACAGTATCTGTCACTATAGTAAAAAGCACGATATCTGCTGGCTTGCAAGATCACCTGCTGTGACTTCTTCTGATTTGCTTTGTGGGATACTATTAAAAATAAAATCTATCGTCCTACACATCTTAAAGAATTGCCTGAAGCAATACTTGAGGCATCTAACACCATTAATCCCAATATTATCCACAAAATAATAAATAGTATTCAGAGACGGTGTCAAGTTTGCATTGTAAACGATGGTGATATCTTTGCGCAATTTAATATTGATCTTCATTATTTAGCAGAACAGTTGTAGGTATTTTTGTTTGATTAAGTATTTAAATTATCATGCGAATTAGTTGAAACCGAATTACCATATCACCTATTTCTTAAAAGGGCAACAAAAATTGCATAGTTCAAATGAAAAATGTTGAGGTGAAATTAGGTTACTAATAATAAGCACACATGAAATTTGTGTTATTGAGTGGGTTTTACGCTCTTCAAACGTTTGATATACGTACAAGATTCATCGTATTTCAAAATTGTCTGTTATAAATTAAAGTAATAATATTGACACTTTTGACAGGTTCGTATAATGACAACCGTGTTGTTTTCACAGATAATTCGATAAACAAAAAGTTGTGATTTCTGCCCGTAATCAGAATAAGCTTAATTTTCCAACAAATTTTTAACTTTGACAAAATTTCTATATCATGCAATACATGATTGTATTCAGAAAAAATCTTCTTTTAAAGAAGCCACAAAAATTGCACGGTTCCAATTTAAAATTTTGAGGTTAGGTGAGATTACTAAAAATTTACGCAAAAGAAATTTGTTTTATTAAGCGTCAATAAAAGTATTTACATTATAATTTGAATTGCTTCAAACCGCATCTTAATATCTCAAGTAACAAGAAAGTTACGGCAAATAAAATAATTTAGGAGATTTCAGTTTTTCTTCAATATTTAACAAATGAAGTATGACAAGTAAAACTTGAAAATGGATTCTTAGTGAGCTTTCGAATCTACACCTTTTTGCTAATTATACCGTCTCTCCATGTCTTCAAATAAAAAAAGTTGTCCATGTTGTCCCTACCAAATCCGAGCACCCTGTATATCTGAACTTTTTAAATTTAAAAACTGCCAAAAGCCAGCCTCCTTTTAAATGGCAAAAGAGTCTCGTTTACATAAATATATTTTCCGGTACATATAGTGACTTTAAGACAAAATGTCTAACAGAGGTTTTAGTTTGTACAACTTAGCCTCTTTGCCAGCCAAACGAAAATTCATTTGAGTTAAAATTCTTGGTAAATATTTTATCACTGCTCCAGCTGTAGTGTAAATAAGAAGTTAGTGTTATGTTGGCACATGAAAGAGTTTGTGTTGCATATAGATGTCTATTAACACAAATGTAAGAGGTTACTCGATCATAGACAATTGTATTTAAACAGTCAGCTACAACACACTTCACTAATATCGGATTATATTACCGAGCAAAGAAACTGTAACTACTTATTATTATTCTTGGAGCACAACAGCCGGCACAACGCGCGTATACGATTCCACTTTCGCTGTGAGTATATCAGTTCAGGCAAGTTAATATTAAATATTCTCAAAATTTATATATTCAGTACACAAAACCGCCCACGCAGGTGTGCATCCAATTCTCGATCATTTTTCAGTCGCGAATAGTTTCTGAATTGCAATACCGTTCCACAGCGCTTTTATATCTTTACCCCTTAAATAGCAAATATGCTTCACAAAGAACTTCTCGAATTGGTGAAAAGATATTTGACATTTGATTACTGTATCTGTCGATCACAGATCTATCTAACCAGGCAACATTTTTTTTGCTTTGTTTATCACCTTCTCACATGCCCGTCATAAAATGAAGAGTGTGGAACTTTTAGAAGTAGTATGAACTACGTATACGTACATATGTACATACATATACATCCAGTTACTTGTACTTTTAGTTGAACACAAAAAATACAACGACAAATAGAAATTGAAAAAGGCTTGTTGGCGCGACGGATTTATGAATAGGCATAAAAAACTACTTACACATACAAGATTTTCTTAATACGTAATTACTAGCATGTGTGAGTGGTGTTTACGTTTTTAAGTTTCCATATTTTTTGAGAAAATATCTTTCGATAATTTTAACGAAATACACAAAATATAGGAATACTTCAGTGGCATATATACAGATAAAAATACGAAGTTGGATTTAATTTCGCTTCACTCCATCTGAGTATTCTCTCACAAGAAACTACATCACGCAGTTAAATCCTTTCTCCTTCAACGGCTAAACTACAGAGTTAGCTATATCTGCCAAGATGATGGATATTCCATACGGATAGCATTGCCTTTGCGCAGATTCAACTTTTCGGAGCAATTATTTCCGTTAAGGATAATATCGCCATACCGGAAATAATTGCTTCGGTTTAGATTAATATTGTGTTTGGTAAAACATATTTGGTTTATAGCTTAAACTAGTGAAGTGAGTGCTAGATTGCGATAAAATGAATTTCCAATTTATATTCCAAAACTTGTACCTTTTGGATCTTAGCGGCTATATTAATCGACAAACAACTCGATTCCTTGGATTTGAACGTTCTGATGTTATTGTAGAGAAACCACTGCACAGTGTCCAAGTTACCATTTGGTGCGCGGTTTCTGGTTATGGAATAATTGGTCCATATTTCATTGAAGACGATAATCAGAATCCACTTTCTGTAAACCAAGAACGTTACAGAGGGAACATTATCATACTTCTTGTGAGAGATTTACAGAACTTTTGCCGTGCACGAAATTTACGGATGCGCACACAATGGTTTCAACAAAATGCTGCAACGAGCCATACAGCTGCGCGCACTCTCAACTTACTCCGTCAGCATTTTGATAACAGAATAATTTCCCGAAGAACAGATTCCGAATATCCTTCTCATTCACCGGATCTGACGCCACCTCATGCATACATTTGGGGCATGATGAAAGACAAAATATTTCGCTTAGAAAACCCGCCGGAGCATACTGCAGAACTACGAGAAAGAATTAAAACATTTTTCAGGCAGTTACATCAACCACTTTTTATAAATATGTTCAGTGGCTTACAAAATCGATATGAAGCTTGCTTGCGTCGTAACGGTGAACATTTTGAAATTTAAATTACAAAGTTTAAAAAATAAAAATTTTTAATTTCGTTACTGTTTATTCTGGCGGATACTGTACATGAAATTCATAGTAATAATGTCAAGCGCTTAAGCATTGCTTCTAACGACAGACTACGTTCTGTTAGAGTTGTATTATGCCAGCCATAGATTGTTGGAGATATTTTGAAAAATAAAAATAAACTGAAAGCTACTATTTCAATCAAAAGTGTAAAATAAAAGAATGATCAAATGGCGTATCAGAGAAGAAGAATTAGTAGCTTAATGTAAATTCTAAAGTTCTATCAAATTCTGCAGAGTTTCTCGGCTAAAGCATGGCATGTGTCGATAAAT
This sequence comes from Holotrichia oblita, assembly GCA_023690525.1. Lineage (NCBI taxonomy): Eukaryota > Metazoa > Arthropoda > Insecta > Coleoptera > Scarabaeidae > Holotrichia > Holotrichia oblita. The sequence continues at coordinate 80,109,186 of CM043020.1, read as the reverse complement.
TTATAGCCCACTCGTAACCCATCTTCTATTAACCGATCCCACCTGGGTTGCCTATTGAAGTATTGCAAGAAACAGGCCCATCTGTACTGTATATATTAAAGACATGTAAAAACGTAAAACTTAAATTCCGACCCATTCGTCTCTTACTAGTGTTAGACTCAAGAAAATCCATTCTTGTGACAAGCACATCTCTTTCATAATATTATAGTCAAGAGATTCAGAAATATTCCACGCAGACAAAACTGTACGCCCACTTTGTCCAATTCATTCCCTAGTAATTCTTTACCAAAGTATGAGTATGTGATTTAAAGTTCATGAAAAATGATTTCAATTCAGTTATTCGTGAAGTTTGTATGATTAGTACAACGCCAAATTATTCAAATAGAAGGAAAATATTCTAACATTCTAATGACGTAGAAGTAAAGAAATACACTTTCTATCGTTACTTTTTCAAGCTCTATCAACTTGAAATACAAATCTATTCGTGATTTCGTTCTAACACCTTCGATACAGCAATAAACTAGTAGGATAGTTTCGCTTGGTGAGTTTGATTTATAAACGGCAATGCGAACACGCGGCGTAGCACTTAAGGATGTGCTAGACAATGTAACCCCAGATGTAATGTATACGTTTACATGGAGCCAACAACGTCATTGTTATCTCTCTACCAGTCGACAGCATCACGCTTCGTCGCAGCATTTTGCAGATGTAGCTACGACATTTGTAAGACAGTGCTTGTAGCTAGGCGTAGTTTCCTGCATTTAGTGTATGTAAAATGTAGGAAAATGTACAATATGAAGGATTAATGAACGCCTGTATCTATACAATGATATTCTGTCTGATTATACAGAATAAAATATTACAGAACTTCAACTTTTGTAACAAAGCAAATTTAATGTTTAATTCTTTTATGTCTGCGAATAATGCAGTTTTTTTTATGTGTGGTGGGTGCTTAGTTGTAGTCACTCCGTAAGTTGTATCGCTTGTCTGGTTATCACTGCAACTCTCGCGGTGTAGTTTTGTGTGTGTAAGTTGTGGTCAATTGGCTTTGTGACAGCATTATATCGCCTTTTAGGATGCCGCGCTATTAATCACTTTGCTCCCAACAGCGAATGGCAAGTCGATCTGGGATTAAACTCTCTGAAAAAATGTCACCGTCCCTCCAGAGAATTGAACTCCGGCGCCTCTCACAACGATAGTCAGCCGCCTAACCACTGCGGCCATCGACCCATTAAAGTTCATATTTATTTTAAGATAAAGATTAACTTAATTAATCTTCTCTTTCTGCAATTTTTGGACATAGCAATGCAAGATAATATTTTCGCAACTTATCATTTCTTTAGCGATTTAAAGTGAATTTAGTGCACACTTTAGAGGATATGCTTTATGGATATAAGGTCTAAGTATAAATGGAATTTCATTATTATTGATTTGAACATTTCTTTAAATTTAATTTCCTTACTAGTAAGATTACTAATGTTACAATACATGCATTTGTGAAATGAAGAATACGTCCCATATTATTTCTCTTAAATTGCAAATTGCAGTTTTGCAAAAAAATTATTATTAGCTAAGTTTTATTAAATCCACTAATTTGGAGTGTTACTTAAAATTCGAGAAGATTCCACACGGTATTTTTTTAAATAAAAATCTACCAAAATATGTTAAGTGTTGACTACATTCCGCTAACTTAATCTGATAATATCCGTTATTTGCATCAACTTTAGAAAAACATGTTGATTTTTTCAATCTTCTAATGGTATTTTCTATTTTATATATAGAAAAATATGGTCAAATAATATATTTATTGAATTGCGTATAACTAATGAATAATCTCATTTTGTTTCATTTAGATATAATTACGATAGACAATACCCGTTCGGTGGTATCGTATATCGGTTCGATTATTCCTATCTCAATTAATCGCTTGATTTCTTTTTCTGGTTTAGAAACAGAGGTATAAGGACAGTTCTTGGACTTTTTTGCGCGAAAAGAGTGGCTCTGTATTTAAATCCAATTTCTACTTCCCCGTTAAATTTCGCTATTTCCTTGAGTAAATTTGGAATTTTATATCCAGCATTTGAATCATATGATTTTGCTTTACGAATTTAACATTTTCAGCGACACGAATAAATCCCCATTCAGTGCTGCGATTGAACACCATCGTTTTGAGACCACTGGCAATAAACAGTTTTAACAGGCTTTATTTTCCGATTATACCTCAAATGAACTTCCAATGAACCAATAACGACTGTTAAATCTTTTCCGTCTGGTCGGGTTACATTCCCTTTAGTTGAGTCTATTTTTTTTATCTATATACGTCTCGAATCGAATTAATTTTATACTTAAATCCATCCACTATCATTGACACAAATCAGGAGTCGTCGCTGCGTTCAACATTATTATTATCCATATTATTATTGAATAGTACATTATTTGTTTCAGAACTTAGCGGCGCGATGTTTTGAGATGATTTTCGGCAACATTTCTTGAAGTGACCTTTATGCTGCTTTTGTTACTTTGCCTGGTGTTAAGTTGGTGGATTAGTTGAAATGGATCATCGACCCATTTCGTTTAGATGTCGTAATATTTGTGGATCAATGGAGAACATGTAGATCCACCTAATCAATAGCTTCTTTCAATAGGAGTATTGTTTTTACTTGAATCGTTTTAGAAACGTTATAGTCTAGCATTCCCACTACTGTATGATCGAGAACAAGCTCATTCCTCAGTGTTCTAACTTTACAGGATAGATTTCTGCTATAGCAAATGGAGATCGATGATAGAATCGTAGATACTTTTACACAGTTTTTGAGTACTTGAGTGAATTTAAATCGTTCGAACCATTTTGTCCACTGTGACCATGCATTTGGTATTGCAAATATATTTTTTTTTCAGAGAATTAATGCTAATTTGAGTTGGAGTTGTAACTCGTGTTGTCTCTCGCCATCATGTCTTTTTTCCTTTTTCTGTGAGGTTAGTTTTAGTTTTACCCGTTTTGTACTATCACTACATAGCTCACATGTGATTGAGACTTTCTTTCGAAATAGCAAAGTAAATTAAAGTTTTTATTCAATTTGATAATCAGTGCATAGTTATATTGTACTTTATTAGTGCGTATTATTGAACTTTAACGATTTTAGTTTTAATTTCCGCTAAAGTTGCAATAATTAATACGTATTTTATTGATTCAGCTTACTAAAATATTTATTTAAATTTGTAATAAACACAATTTAATAAAAAATGTTCTCAGATTCGAAGTGGAAGTAATTTTCCGCTAACTATTACCGTCACAACGTTGCCATATATTTTATACGTTGTGCCCCTTGAGAATACCACTTATGCCTTAGACGTGCCCAAACGATGACAAACTGTATAGAAGCGTGACTTTTTACGACGTTGACTACTCGAATGACGCAAACAGTCCATAAGAATAGCGAGAGAAATAATAAGTTGCCAAGAGGTTTTGATTTGAAATGTATTCGGGTTAGTCACCCTGCAGTGAACCGTTTATATTCGATGCATTTAAAGTGGCTCGTTTTCGTGCTTTCAATTTTCACACAAGCTTACATTATATTTGAACTTTGACATAGGTATTAGATAGAATTCAATTTTGAGAAGTAGTTTAACAGAATACATTTCAAGTTTTAATGGTAGGAAAAGTGAGAGGTATAGTATTAGTGACGCATATGATATATTTCAACGGGGTTGCATATATTGAATTTTTATTACTAAAATTGTTGTCTTTGTATAAGGGATACATATAACTTGATTACTAAGGTACATATTTATACCTAATCAACAATTTAGTATTTAGATGTGGGTTGCGTGAAGTTATCCACACTTTTCCAGCCACGCTTCTATCGTAACGAAAGTTCGAATGAAGTAGTAATTCCAATATAACATATACGATCGTGGTTTTCTTATAAATTTTACAATAAATGTTCTACAATCCACAATATATTAACCAAATTCTCTCTGGTGGAAGCTTTTTTATATATCTAACAACGAAATTTAATTGGCTCGTCGTTTGTGGCCTTCAGAATAAAAAAAATCGAAAAACCGCGGATGGGATAATTAAAACGTCGTGATTCTCTTATTTATTCGAGTGCCTCGACACCGAACATAGGTAATATTTTGGCATTATGGTCTCGTACCATACCAACCATCAAATTAATTTGGCTGGCCGTTTATGACCTTCAAAAGTAATAAAAATCGAAAAACTGTGGATGGGATAATTAAAACGATTTTATGGTTCAAAATCTATTCGGATGAGATAATGAAAACGTTGTGGATTATTATATTATTCAAAATATAATAGTATTAAATGACGTGTATCATTATTTCAGTAAATAATTTTTTTCTAATAAAAAATAAAACAAATCTATTTTTTATTAGAAAAAAACTTTGAAAAGTATTTATTTCAGTATATTACACGTGGATGGGATATTATTATATTTTATATTTATATTTTCTCTTTTACATTAGTGTGATAGAACAGTGTTGAAAATATAAATATAAAATTTGGCATTATGGTTTCTTCGCAACACCTAATAAAATCAAATTATTTCGTGTCTAGCACTGATAGCGTCATGCAACCTTCAAAAGCTCACCAGAAATGACGTGGTTTTTCGATTTTTATTACTTTTGAAGGTCATCGGCAGCCAAATGAATTTGAAATTACGAGACTTGCCAAAATATGGGCTATGGTGGCTTAACAAGATCAATCGAATAAATAGATCAAAAACAATGTTTTAATTATGATCCTGGATTTTCATTTTTATTACGTTTTCAAGGTCGTAAACGACGTAAAGAATTTGAGTCTCGTTTTGAAGTATACCATCTATGAACTCTTGATGTCTTAGATAATAAGTAATATAAGATCGGTGACCTTCATCCCGAATTAATAAGAGCATCACGACGTTTTTCGTTATCCCATCCACGGTTTTTCAATTACTTTTGAAGGTCAGTAAACGGCCAGCCAAATGAATTTGATGGTTGGTATGGTACGAGACCATGATGCCAAAATATGACCTATGGTCGTTGTCAAGGCACTAGAATAAATAAGTGAACCACAACGTTTTAATTATCCCATCCAAAGATTTTCTGTTTTTATTAGTTTTTCAAGGTCGTAGAAAAAAATGAATTTGATGGTTTGTATGGTACGAGACCATGATGCCAAAATATGACCTATGGTCGGTGTCGAGGCACGCGAATTAATAAGAGCATCACGACGTTTTAATTATCCCATCCACGGTTTTTCGGTTTTTATTACTTTTGAAGGTCATAAACGGCCAGCCAAATGAATTTGATGGTTGGTATGGTACGAGACTATGATGCCAAAATATCACCTATGGTCGTTGTCAAGGCACTCGAATAAATAAGTGAACCACAACGTTTTAATTATCCCATCCACTGATTTTGTTTTTATTACTTTTCAAGGTCGATAAGACAAGCCAGCCAAATGAATTTGATGGTTGGTATGGTACCAGACCATGATTTAAAATATAACCTATGGTCGGTGTAAGACTCGAATTAATAAGAGCATCACGACGTTTTAAATATCCTATCCACGGTTTTTCGGTTTTTATTACTTTTGAAGGTCATAAATGGCCAGCCAAATGAATTTGATGGTTGGTATGGTACGAGACCATGATGCCAAAATATGACCTATGGTCGGTGTCGAGGCACTCGAAGAAATAAGAAAATCACGACGTTTTAATTATCCCATCCGCGGTTTTTCAATTTTTCTTTATTCTGAAGGCCAAAAACGACGAGCCAATTAAATTTCGTTGTTAGATATATAAAATAGCTTCCACCAGAGAGAATTCGGTTAATATATTGTGGATTGTAGAACATTTATTGTAAAATTCATAAGAAAACCGCGATCGTATATATTATGTTATATTGGAATTTCTACTTCATTCGAACTTTCGTTACGATAGAAGCGTGGCTGGAAAAGTGTGGATAACTTCACGCAATCTTAGTTTTGTGCATACAGCCTCGTAGTATGTATGTATGTACAAAAGTTCCCAGTCAGTGAGTTTGACGCGTTTGATCAGAATGGTTGTATATTTATAATGTTGTCTACTAGCCCTTAGTAATTATTACAGTTATGTCTACCGTATGAAGAGCTGGAGACCGTCATCTGCCAAAATAAATAAGTTCATTTCATCATATGTGCGTTACCGTAGCTAATTTAGCGAAGGATGACCACGATGAAACAAACGTTGTTAGATGCAAACCACTACTTTGGAACATCTTTGATGCAAGTTGGCATAATTTAATATAAATTGGCTTAATATATCCGCGAATACCTGACAGTTCCAAATATTGCCCGCACATAACCAGGATCGTTTATTTCCAAAGTGAGATTTAATTACGTGTTCAATTTTTTCATGAGTACATATTTATGCAACTAGGTATGTATGAGATGGTAACTCCTGTTTAATCTACAAGCAAACAACAAGACCTTCAAATCAAAGACGAACATGAAATACGATGGTATACTAGTTCTTTATATCTATATTCTACGCCGTTTATTATGAAATATGGTAACAAATTTTGAAATACTAAGATCTGCAATAGAATGAAGTCAGTATGAACGTTAATACCTAACTTGTAGCGCAAAGGTTTCTTTATTTTCCATTTGTAGAATAATAATAATCATATTTCCTTCGCTGTTGATTACATTTTGTGATATTATATTCTCAAAGTAGATATCAAAAGGCGACAATATACATCACATACTTAGCAAAAGGTTAGTTAGACTGAATACAATAACAAAAAAATTAAAATAGTCATAAATCAGAGAAGGTATAATCGCATCTATCTATGAGATAAATACTGGCTGACATTCTGAATGTTGCTCAACCTCTAATATTTTTAAGATCAGGTGAAAGTTTATTAAAAGCCTTAATGGCTCTGTATTCTGGACTGTGTTCGTACAGCGAAGTTTTATGGGCTAACGTTTAGTCCTTCTATTAGCAAACAAAGTGGACATTGCTGAGTATACATCACTATTTTTTAAAAACATCGATCGATTATTAAACACATTCAGCTTTCTAAATAGAGGTTTGTATGTACTTACTCGGAAGTTATCTATAAAATTCGCGTCAGATCTCCAGAATATTAATCCATATCTTCACCTGGAATACACGTGTGCGTAGTAAAATATCTTCAGTGAATCGATGTTAAGTTTATTGCGGATATTCAAAAACAGAAAAATAATAGCTGTTCAAATTTTTATTTAACATCATCTATGTGAAATTAGCTCATGTATGGGACCCATTCAACTGACCTAATAACTTCTTAGTAAAAGTCTATTTAACGCAGTTTTAGATTCGTTTATTAATAAATTAGTTTCTTCGCAATACCTAATAAAAAAAGAATTAGTTGTCGTGCCTAGCACTGATAGCGTCAGCAATTTGTCCGAGCTCACCACAAACGACGTGTCATCGGCGAATTGAAAAATTGACTTTTTATGGGCTATGTATGGCTTAACAAGATCAATCGTATATGTAGATCAAAAACAATGTTTGGCCGAGTATTGATCCTTGTGGCATGCCTAATATACGTTTTCGCTAGTAAGCGACGTAAAGATTCGAGTCTCGCTTTGAAGTATACCATCTATGAACTCTTCTTGTTGTCTTAGATAAGATTGAAGTAATATAAGATCGGTGACCTTCATCCCTATATTTTTTAATTTAGCGAAAAGTATGTCGTGATCCAGCATATCAAATGCTTTTGAGAGATCAAAGTAAATACATATGGTATTTTCGGATCTTATAGGTTATCATCCAGATTCTCAGTAAAGTTGTAGATTGTGATTTGGATTGATCGCCTCCAAACAAAGAACCGTCCTCTGCGTTGACGGTATTAAGTTATACCAATTAGAAGATATGCCACTATACGATTATTTAATAGTTTTTGTAGATTTTAGAAAAATCGATGGATATTGAACGATAATTGTGTATATTATGAATATCAACTTTCTTTATATGGGAACTACCGTATTTGCATGCTAAACACTTTTTCAGCGAAAGGTTAATCGCAGAGCATAGACTTTTCGTTTCAAGCTTCAAACTCTGTTCTATTTCGCTAGCATTGAGGGAAACATAATCATTTATTAATAAGGTAGAAGATATCTCAAAAATACAACAGACCATGTTTCTATCGTGGGGCTCGAAGATTACGCTTTACTTCCACGAACGTAGCATAGAATGGGAACATAGGTATGTATGTATATGATTCATTACATATATATTCCACAGTCAGTATTTAAACAGGTTTCGTGCAATAGATATCAAAGTAGGAATTTGCATAAATATTATTTATTTACAATTATGAAGGTAGAAGAATATGCAATATTCCCAATGTTGTTGAGGAGTTTTCAGAACACAAATATATCCTGGTTCACATTATATAGATGGAATGAGTATTTCTCATGCTATTTGATGTTTTTAACGTAACAGAAAGCTAGTTCATTTCATTGATACTGCAATATAAGTGAGAGGAGTGACTCTGGATATCGATCATGATATGATAGGGATATTAATAGAAAAGTTACTCACTTTTGCATACTCTAAAAGCTAGCTACTAAATACGCGAATATGTTTGCGAAATCATAAAATAGGCTCTATAGATTCCGAGTTAATGAATGGAAGAGTTATACACATTGAACTACTATAGAATTCTAGATAAAATTCTGTACACATATAGTTTACATCGAAATATAAACAAGTTGATTGCAGATTGATCTATGATTCCCACCGCAGAGAGAGTAGCAACGAATGTTTGCAGTCATGCTGTGGTTAGACCAGCAGAGTGTTGGTGATCTAACACAACGTGTTGACATGCTTGCCGATAATAGCATGTATGTATGTTGTACATACATATTTATGTATGTACAACATACGTACGTATAGGTATTACATGCAATAAGTTGTAGCTAAATAATTATAGTCCCTCTACGAATATATGTACGTGTTCGTGATGGCAATTGCTCCCAACACAAAGTATTCAAAGCGCACCTTTTATACTACCTTAGTAATTAGTAACTATTTAGGTGGTAAGCTAAGCAAAATTACGTTAAGTCTACGCAAATTTCAGAACGATCACTAAACCACTTAAGTTTGTTTGGCAGTTGAATGCGATCGTAATATCACAAATTCGAATACTACTTAAATATATTTAATATAAAGAAAAACTCTATTTGTATAAATCGTATACAGATCATTTAGAGTAGAGGGACTAAGGCCAGCTAGAAAAGAAATAAATCTAGAGTGGGGCGGTTGTAAAGCATAGGTATACAGAATTAACGCAAGCGTGCTATTCCCCTTTCCTCGCTTCGATAAGTTTCGATCTTCCTAGTAGTAGTACTTAGGCTAGTGTGAAAAGTAGATCGCTTATGTATGCGTATGCCCTCGTTATCGCAGCGAGAAAGAGGGAATAGCACGCTTGCGTTAATTCCGTATACAGATCATTTAGAGAGACTAAGGCCAGCTAGAAAAGAGATAGATCTAGTATGGGGCGGTTGTAAAACATATACGGAATTAACGCAAGCATGCTATTCCCCTTTCCTCGCTGCGATAGCGAGGGCATACGCATAGATGAGCGATCTACTTCCCACACTAGTCTAAATACTACTACTAGGAAGTTCTAAACTTATCACAGCGAGGAAGGGGGAATAGCACGCGTTAATTCCGTATATGTTTTACAACCGCCCTATTCTAGATGTATCTCTTTTCTAGCTAGCCTTAGTCCCTCTAAATGATCTGTATTTTTTTGAAGAACAGCGTAACAACAAATTTTAGGAAATGTCAAATATTCTGTTCGTTTGCTGTTTCACAATGTTCCATTCTGCGTATTAAACTGTGCCAGGAGTAATTGTCTTTGTTGAGTTTTCTATTTCATTTGTGCTGAATTATTGTGCGGAACTGTAAGAATAAGTTGTTAATAATTTATTTTGTTATTATCAAATACCGTGCCATCGACAAAATAACATACCTACCTATAATAAAATACAAATTGAATAACGGTTGAACGCCACAAATTGGTTGTTCCCTTTTTTACTTCTTTGCTAACGACTTTCGAGTTGTGATAGTGCACTTGACATGTGATCTTAATTAAGAAACTTTACCCAGTTTCAGGTAACTCAGTGATGAATTTCCGATTTCACAGACATCGTATGGAAGTCATTTTGAAAAATTGAGTGAAATTTTGATTACTTATAAGAATTATGCTGAATTAATTGCAATTATTTTGTTTATTTAATAGTTTCTTCCAGAAAATAGACCAACTAACAACAAACCATTCTTGTATTTATTTATCATAAATATTTTAATCGATTTAATAACATTTCAAAGAGAAATACGCGTATGTAGTCTGAAAATTCTCTCACGATGTTTTTTTTTATATTAGATGTGAATGAATGTTATGTAAATAAATATACGCAACAAACATATCTAATTAAACCTATCGGGGCTTTGTTGCTAATACGCGAACATTCTTGTACATCTTTTATTAGTAGAATATAATTAAGACCTATTTTGAAGGTGTTCTATACATTTTAATTATAATACGTTCTCTTCCATTACAAATGGGTTTTCCGATCATAATAAATTGCGATAATTAGGTATATTATTTTTGGATTAACGAAATAGGCAATAACGACAACCTCAGCGTAAATTAAAGGCTCGACTAAAAGTTAGATGGCAAAAAGTAATTGTATAAATCAGTTACAATACTGCCCGCTAGCGGGTTATAAATATTTGTCGTCTTCTTATTACTCCCTCAGCGCTCTTTTTCAATCTTTTTTGGTTCACTTCGTTTCATTTTCTTAATTATTTTAGTCCTTGTCCTTGCTATACTGTTTACAAGTACCATGGCGTCTAATATAGTAGTATCTCCTTCGGTAAGTAAACAATAAATACCCACTTTTTTTCATGTTAGACGGTTATATAGCCAAATGCAGACTGGTGGAAAAAAGTGATGAGCACACCCTATAGAATCTGAACGAGTAAAGATACACGCATAATGTTAGCGATGTGTAAAAGCTACACACATATTTCATATTTGATATCCACATATATTATATCTACATATACTTATTTTAACGGCTTCTTGTTTTCAGTTAATACCCCCCCGTCAACGTATTGTGCAAATGCTGGTAGTTTGATATTCTGTGGTTATACTTTATGCGTAATGGAAGGCCGTTCCCGTTGTCCCGCCAAGTTTGAGTGAGGAATGGTTGTGGGTATGCACATAGCAGGTGTATCCTGCTGTGTTGTCGGCAGTGCAATTGGCATGGGAAGAATGGAAGGAGCAAGGACATATGTGCCTTCAGCCGCGAGTGGGACACATTTTGTTTTCCGACGAATCCAGATTCGAATTTTGGTTCATCAAACACATGGTAGGCGTCAACTCGAGCAGTGCATCCAACCACCCCCTATCCACCGTCAGTAGAGCATTATGGTATGGGGTACGATTACACATGGTGGCCGTACATTTCTGCTGCATGTACAGCAGATAATGACGAGTCGCCGATACGTAGATGAGGTACTACGGCCCGTTGTGCTTCCCTACATTCGGTGACGCCCAAATCTGCTATACACCCACGACAATGCGCGACTGCACGTCGCGTGTAGTGTACAGACCTTTGTGGAAGAACACCACATATGAATGCTCTCATGATCGGCTCACTGGGATGTGTGGGATATGATAGGTCGGACACTTTGACGTTGTACAGCTCCTCTATGTAACGTTGAGGAGCTATGGAGGCAAGTTGAAGCAGCATGATTGTCTATCTCTCTCGCTACCATACAAAGACTTATTGTCTCCATACTTCGTCGTGTAGTGATGGTACATGGGCGATGTGCGCGGCTCTCCAGGTGAGGATAAGTTATACTACTTCAGTACTACTTTTGTACCAAATTTCCATGCGTTAGAATCACACGCTCAAGTTATACAGAGTGTGCTCGACACTTTTTCCAACAGTGTATTTTAAATCTATTATAATGGTAAACAAAATCTTTATAACACTTACTACTTTGTAATGTTCATCAAAACTTGCTTTGTCACTATAACACTTCATTTACTATTACTTTTTAATTCGGTTTAGTGTTGCTTTCCTTTCGCATTAGTTTCCAGAGATGTCAAAATATTGTTACACGAAAATACTAGATTTACTAAAGAAACTTAGGGTTACTACTAATAAAATCGTAAATTCAAAATGTAATAGAATTCAGTATAGTTGCAATCATTACATGTTTTGCTTTGTACTCAGCTTATTTCATGGCAATTAATTTTAAGAGCGGGGCAGTAATTTACCATAGAGAAAGCTAGTTAACAGTTATAAACAGCTGATCAAAGCTGACAGGAGCAAATTGGTTGTATACCTGAGTGATGACTAGATTACTCATTAACTAAAACTTCTCACAGCTCCACCAGATCGCATACATTTGCAATAAGTTTATGTAATATAATAAGGAAACATTATAGGTAACTTCCCTTTGCGCAGTATTAACAAAATAAAAATTGGGTGCGTTAGTGTAAATTCAAGATCAATTTAGTCTGCATTTACTCGTATATATTTCTTCATTATCACGTTAGCATTTGTCACTCTCACATCTGAAAGGTAGCACGTGATAAAGAACAAACTCAAGGAATGGCAAAAACAAAGCGAAGAAAAGGAAAGAAAAAGAGAATACGAAAAAGGAGATGTTCGCGACAGGAATTATTAAGATATAACATAAGAGGTCGGGATAACCATTACATACAGAGTCGTTGGAAAATGTGTAGGTATAGATTAATAGAAGTTTTTGTATTCAGTAGTTAGCGTGATGTCTGGACAAATATGTATATGTACAAAAAAGTGAAACGTGCAATTTTGTGGATACAAGAAAAGATTGTATATATGCGTATATATTGTTGTGGTTAAGCAATATTGCTCCTTTTAACTTGGGGTTTTTGGTAATAAAAACTATTTGTCAAAAAGCATTTAAATGGGTCGCCATTTCATATTAAAAAGAATATGGTGTTAACCTATTATTTGGAATTAGTATTCTAAACGGAACAATAGTAGATAAATGGTTTGTGCTGTCAATCTGTGTCTTCACTGAAATTAAAGAACTATTTCTTTATTTTGGAGGATCTGAGATTACAAATAAAGTTTTATAAAAGGTATGTTAGGTATTTGTATTGATTTTTCGAACATAGCGACGTGGGAATCGGAAATTCTCAGAAATGGAATCTTCGAAATGTCTTAGGAAGTTGGTTGTGAGTTGCGATGGTTGGATTTTTCAATTGCCATGGTACGGTATTGATTCTGAGGTATACAAGTAATGTTTTAAAAACTGAAAATTTTGACTGGATGTAATACAAAAAAGGATATATCCTCAATTTATTTAAATGATCTCCATGGATATACCTATAGTTGTCCGTATCTAAGTTCATAACTCTTTCTTTTGGAATTTCTAAGAAATTAAATATCTAAACTGAGGAATTTATTTGAAATTTGGAAAAACGAATTTGTTTATATACAAAATTTCTCTTTTTTAAAGATTATTAGATGTGCGATAAGTACTTTGACATTGAAGCGAATTGTGTATATTACACTGTTGAAAATGTGAGGAAGTAGTACTGAAGTGGTACTGAAGGGTCATAACTTATCCTCACCTAGAGAGCAGTGCAGCCTTGTTAGTTGGAGGTACATTAAAAGCGGGAGTATCCCCTGCCAGCAATGCGTACCGTCGCTACACGACGAGGCATTGAGTCAATAAGTTGTTGTATGGTAGCGGGAGGAATGGCCAACCATAATGCTTCAACTCGCCTCCATAGCGTCTCAACGTTAGCTGGAGGAGCCGGATAACGTTGAAGTGACTGAGCGATCCTATCCCAGACATCCCATACAGAATAAGCCGACTGTGGGAGCATTTGTATGTGATGTTCTTCCAAACATGCGCGACGTGCGGGTGAACGTTGTCGTGCATGTGATGAAGTCCACTCTCTAGAAAACGCCCCTATACAGTTGACGTAGTGAGTACGACCTCGCTTCTTGCTGGCCAAATAGCTCCAAGTTGCATTGAGGAGAATATGCGTGGCGCTATAGGGCTGAACACAAGGGCGCGGTTCTTGCGTGCTGTGATCACGTGGGGGCGTCCTATTCGCGGCTGACGTTGGTGTAGGACGTCCTTGCTCATTCCATTCTCGTCATGATCGTTGCACGGCCGACAACGCCCGCTTGAGACCGCGCGCGATTTCGCGGAAGTATACATCTACCATGTGCATATCCTCTATCCTTCCATTACGCACACTGTACCGGTTTCGCCCACCCGCTTCGGCCTCCATGCCGAAGAAATGTTGCATCTATTGGATCCGCTCAAAAAAATGCAGCTATATAAAACTTCGAAACTCGTTGCATCAGCTCATCTAAGGCAAACCTTTATGCACCGTTAAAATGATGCGTGTATCTTCGCGCGTTCAATTTATACAGGGTGTGCTCGTTACTTTCTTCCCATACTGTATTAATAAAAACGTGTTTTCGAGTTTGTGTTCTATGTTTACTGCAGCAGTGAGAAATTCTTTATAAACAAATATGAGCAATCAATCCTTCAGCCGCATTTCGTGATACCTATTTAGTTCTTCAATTTATATAGTTTTTCGGCTGCATCTATTTCGCGCTTTATGTTCTGCAATTTCGCGATTTTTTGTCATATTAATATTAAAGCACATATTGATTTAAATTGGTAACCGCATATTTTCCGTTTGCAGATGATATAATTTATCATTCTTTTTTTCTTTCTGCCGTGACACGTTTTGATATTTTAGACACAATAGGCAAATTAAAATCAACTGAATCATGTGGGTTTGATAAAATATCGAATAATCTTTTGAAACGTATTAAGTTTTGCATATGCGATGTATTAACATATTTTATTAACTTATCATTTCAATTTGGACAATTTCTGAGTATGCTCAAAGTAGCAGTGATTAAACCTTTATATAAAATGGGCGATAAGAATTTATTTGATAACTACAGAGTTATTAGTTTGCTTTCAAGTATTTCCAAAGTTATTGAAACAATTGTTGCTGCACAACTTTTATCTTTTTTTTTTTAATATAAACTTTTAGCGCCTTGTCAGCATGCCTATTTGCCTAATAAAAGTGTTGATATTGCACTTTGTGATTTTTACCATCGAATGATTGATGGTCTTGACAAACGTCTAAATGTTGCCGGGGTGTTT
Organism: Holotrichia oblita; assembly: GCA_023690525.1. NCBI lineage: Eukaryota > Metazoa > Arthropoda > Insecta > Coleoptera > Scarabaeidae > Holotrichia > Holotrichia oblita. The sequence continues at coordinate 80,093,941 of CM043020.1, read as the reverse complement.
ATTGATTATTCGCGTGCCTTTGATACTATCGACCACTCTGTAATTCTGGATAATTTATATATGGCATTCGTGGTACCGCTTTTGATTTTGTAAAATCTTATCTTTTAAACAGGACTCAATATGTCAAAATAGGAAGCTCAGTTACTAGTGATATAGCTAATTTAACTCAAGGGGTACCTCAGGGATGAATGTTGAGGCCGTTTTTATTTACTGTTTATATCAATGATCTTTGTTTTTATCTTAGTAAGTGTAATGTAATTCATTTATGTTTTTATGCGGATGATACATTATTACTGAAAAAAATTCAAAAGTATTATGTCAACAAATCAATAATGTTTATGAAAGAGTTATTTGGTCTAATAAAAATAATTTATGTTTAATGAGACAAAAACTCATTGTAACTTTTTACAATTAAAAGAAAGGGACTGCACTGGTCCAGCTGGTATATCTTGTGCGGATGATGTTAGGCTGTTGGGTGTTCTGTTTGATATCAGCCTGACTTTTGGGTCTCATATGGACTTACTTTGTAAACGTCTGCGAAAGGTTTGTTATGCGCTTAGATTTATGTTTAAACACTACAGTCAACGGGTTCTTTTGAGTTTGTATTATGCTAATTTTGATTCTCAGTTATGCTACGGCATTATTGTATGGGGTGGTGGTAACTGGCAGCTGGTTTTTGTGTTGCAGAAGAGTGCTATTGAGGTGTTGTCTGGCATTACTTTTCAAGAAGCGTGTAGAGATGTGTTTAAAAAATTGAAAATGTTAACTTGACCTTCAATATACCTATAGTTTAGAATTATGCTCGCACATTTATAAATATAAATCGTCTTTTGAAAGGTTTGAATTACTCCATGAGTACCCTACACGGTTTAAATACATTTTGCACCCGGGCTCGTATAGAACTACAAGATATGAATTTTTTTTTTATATTGGCTGTAAACTCTACAACATGCTTCCCATCGAGATAAAATCTGCAATTAGTGTTAAACAATTTAAGCGTAGACTGGCAGATCTGTTGATTGCCAAATGCTGCCACACACTGTTGCATACTTCTTCGCTTAGTTGTGCGCTTTGTTTATATTGTTGTTTTTGTGATGTTCTTGATGAAATTTGTTGTTTGTAGTGTATAGTGTGTATACCTTTTTATTTTTCTTTAATTGTATACATCTATCAACTCAAATAAATATACCTACCTATCTATCTATCTATCTATCTATCTATCTATCTATCTATCTATCTATTGCAATATGAGTAAAAAGGCAGTTAAATGCGTTCGGATGTCATATTATGTAGCAAGTCAAAATGAAAAGTCATCAACGAAATATAAACGCGGATTTTAATTTCAATCCAAACTTTTGCAAGACACTTGCTGCACAAATACATATTTATCCAACAAAAGTAGGAAAGTCTGTTTGCAAATATTGTTTGGAAACTGCAAAATATTCGAGTATAAATGAAACCTATGACGTAAAAGACTAATGTGGCGCTAATCTCTTTACTGATCTCAAGCACATATCCAATAAATTAATTCTGTTAATTTTGTACGTCTAAATTTTAATTGCTTTCGCGAAGACACAGATACGGCAATTAGTGATGCAGTCATACAAATGCTTAGGGAAGGGAAACAATCAAAAAGCGAACGTGACTAAAAAGGATATTTGAACATTTATATTTTAATAAATTACTGTTGAAATGGGAAACTTTTTAAAATAATTTGTGCATTAGTGCAAATGTTAATAGTCTTGTATATATATATTTTTTTATTTTTAATGTGGTGGGTGCTTAGTTGCAGTGACTCCGTAAGCTGTATTACTTGTCTGGCTATCACTGCAACTCTCGCGGTGTAGTTTTGTGTGTGTAAGTTGTGGTCAATTGGCTTTGTGACAGCATCATATCGCCTTTTATGATGCCGCGCTGTTAATCACTTTGCTCCCAACAGCGAATGGCAAGTCGATCCGGGATTAAACTCTCTGAAAAAATGTCACCGTCCCTCCAGAGAATTGAACCCCGGCGCCTATCGTCCTCTCACAACAATAGTCAGCCGCCTAACCACTGCGGCTATCGACCCGTTTAAATATATATATATATAATAAACATAACATATATATATAATATATCACCTATATTGGATAATTCACGTCATGTTGATGGGTCTACTAGTTGATGCAATATATAACGTTATGGTTATGGTTTGCATTAAAATATTTTCACTTAATTTGTCACGTCATATAGTTACTTTTCACAGTAGTAGTAGTAACTTTTACATTCAATGACTTAGGCCTTATTCGTGCACATTGCCTAAGTTTATTATATCGTATACAATCAACGCAAACACAATTCCAGCTAATACTCGGATGAGGCACTACGATATATTATACATATACATATATATATTTCGAGATATTTTTATGTTCACAATTTTGTAAACAACCTCGTATAGAAACCTTAAATCTCTGCAAAGAGCTTTAACCACTTCACTTTTTACGATTTGTGCTAGCTATGTAGGCTAGCGATTAAGATGGGGATATCGACATCAAAGCGGACTTGCCGGGGGAATATAAACGACATAAACCAGTCATTTCAGTAAAAGTAACGATGTATTTTAGTCTGAATAGCAACGTTTTTAGCGAATTTCAGACACGAACAGAAATATGATAGTATTTTTTATTATTATTGTCGAGTCTTATATTTTCGATTTTATTTGTATTTGACAAAGTTTAAATTTAAACTAATATTTTATATTTAACCATAAGAAGTAGTGAGTGCATAGTAAACGAATACGCTCAGTAGCGATTGATGCAAATCACTCTCGGAATGAACCTGATGAAAAGATTTCGAGAGCCATTGCTCTATTCTGAAATGTAAATTGTGCTCATCTTTTTATGGCACGCAGAGTAGGTCCCCAAGTCAGCACGGGTATTGTATCATTGCGCATGTTATATTTCGCTTACATGGTGTTTCGACTACGATATATTGTATTTTTTAAATGTACATACCTAATATGCTCATTCATTTCTGTTCATAGAAATATGTACTATAGCAGACAAAAGAACTGCATCACCTATTTTGCGGGTTGCAGATAGCGGTTTAATCTCTGATTTACTACTTGTTTGGTCAACTGTACGTCTCACGTATACGGCTTTACATATGTATAAAATACGCTACAGTTTATATCTGCATATATACATTGAAATAGGATAAAACACGAAATGTCAGGGTAATCGGTCTGTTGTTGAAATCAAAAACTCTTTTATTCATAAGCTCAATATTTCGTTATATTTTATAACTTCAACGCATTAAAATTGATGTTTTGATTATTAAACATCTTTTTGAAATTATAATTTTATTAAAATTGAAATTTATGTCAATAGATTAAAACTTCGAATGTGCAAGGATATATCAATGTGAAAACGGACGAATTTCTTGTAGTTTTTTAAAAGAGGAGTAAGAAATTATAAAGTATTTTAAATTGCAAAAATAATATACGTGGTTTAACTGAACAGTTAAAGTTGTCGTTGTAGTTGTAAAACGTTCGAATAGATTATATTTAATTGACTGGTATTCGTTTTTAAATTAATACTATTGTGATTGTTGTTGATGTGAACCATTTCTAAAAATAAACGTTTTTAGTAATTATTTTCAGTTTCTAAAATTTTAATTCTACTGTAATCAAAAATATAATCGCGGTTTATGCTATGTGACGCAAGTGCGGATGAAACCTTGCCAATCCTACAATCGCTTATCACTTTTATGTTGGGTTATTCGGTATTTTAACAGTTGCGATGTTTGACCTATGTATGTAGAAACTATTGCAATTATTACACGATTATACAGCAATTGTAAGTAATTCACACACACAAATTCATTTTTTACATAAATTGTTGTATACCTTTGTAGCATGATCCTGAGGAAGTTATTAAATATAACGAAATATTGAGCTTATGAATAAATGAGTTTTTGATTTCAACAACCCCTGACATTTCGTGTTTTACCCTAACAAAGTACGATCGATACTTTTACTCTCAGTATATTGAAATATATTACTTTTAAGCCTTAACGTATCACTTATAACCTTCTTGTATTTGCACAACAATTAGTATATAAAGTAATTCGCTATAGTGCGTGAAAAAGAGACGAAGTCAAATATAATACTATGAAAAAACAATAGCAGCAATTTAATCTGAAAAATGATTATTTATCTACGACGACAAAATACATGATTAAGTAGTTTGCAATACTTAATAATTCAAAAACATATTTCCTATATATTGTGTTTTGAATGTTGTAGTTTGTAGAATAGCAATAAACGGTAAAGGTATATTGCAAATAAGTATATATTTTAAAATAACACATGGGCCGGACGGTAAAAATTAAACCAAACAACACAACAAGAAATATTCTATTTCGAAGATACAGTATAAAGTCAAATAATAAAATTTTACAAAATTAACAATTAACAATAAAGGTTAACTAACACAAAAAAATTCTACTTAACATAACATTTCAAGAAAATGTTGAAGATTATAATGCGATAAGACATTTATACTTCGAAAGGATCATCATTTTCTATAGCTGCATGTATAATCATGTGCAATCACCCTAGTGATCTATCAATTGATCAGATAAACGAATATATGCATACAATATAATAATACAATCATTGTAAAATAAAAGTATTTAATTATTTGTATTAGCAAATCCGTAACTACATTAAAGGGCTCTAATGCTGGTAAAACATATATTTTTTCTTAAAGTAGTATTTTATATATCGCAAATTATAACTATTTTTTTATATGTGTATACGACGACTAACACATATATTGATAAATATTACAGCGGACACTGTGATAATGCTATTTGCAGGTGTATTTACAGTGCATGCTATTTCGGAAGATATTACTACCTAATGTCCTTATATTTATGTCTAAAATATTTTACAGCATACAGACGCTGGCACTTTACAGTTGACCAAGTTGTTGGCTGTTTATATTTCGCTACCTGATGTAGTCCCGAGGAAATTTTACGGCTTTTCAATTCAATTTATTTGTCTCTTATAGTACAATTCGATAGTGTATTATAATAAATTACATACTAGACGTGTAAATTTCTCCAGATGTCCGATTTCAAAATCATCGAAAGTAATGGTTAAGTAGGACTTAATCTTCCAAAGAAATATTTGAATTTCTAAGTAATATTGTGGAAGTAATCGGCAGAGCAAGATAGTTTATTATTACATAGTTGTCGCTATTATAACATTCCATACCCTGTTGGTTAAGAAACTGCTTATTACAGAAAATGATAGCTTTTACAAGCAGCATTTTTAGGCATGGCAATATTATCCCAGAATAGCAAGACGGTTGACTTTTTATTAATTTGTTAACTATACTTAACAAGTTAATATAGTATATTGGTTGCTCCGTTTGGTAATAAAACGTCAACCATCTCGCTACTCTGGTATAATATTGCCACGTTTAAAAATGATGGTTGTAAAAAATATTTGTCCTGTTTAAGGACCGATGCGCTATATTTTGAAGCAGCTTATAACAGCGCCAACGAATGAAATTACTGAGCCCACGTTTCTATCTTATATCTAGAAACTTATTAGAATTCAATTTATGAATTATTCACGAAGAAACGTCAGTTTTCTCTCTTGAATGAAATACCTAAATAGATCGTTAAAGAATAAGAAATTTGAATACATTCGATTATAATAAAAGTTTATTCTCTAAAAATAACTAGTCGCGCTTAATTAAACTTGCAAGGAAGAAATTTTGGAATAACATAATCTACTAACTTATTTATTATAAATGTATCCTTAGACAAAAGATGGAAAACATATACCTACCAATAACATACTTCTAGACAAATGTAATAATACGGTATGAAACCATTACTACATACATATTACACTCAAAAGCGGAAGAATTACGAACCTGCAGCTAATATAGTGGCGGCGCCAGCTGGTATTCCGAGACCCAAGTTGAGTTGTCCCTTTTCTTCGATGAATCCCACGGTACCCATGATTAGAAACGTAATGCCGCATACAATCTGAAAGCATGAAACGGTAAAAACAACAAACTGGAAAAGCGGAATCAGAGAAGCGGTGGTGTATTCTCAATTGTTTTTTTCGTTTTTAATTTAACGAAGCTCTTTCAATCCGACAAGAATGGAACGCGGTCGGCGCTATTTTCTACCGATGTTACAAATTCGAATTAAAATGACATTTAAATTTATTCGCCGAACGCTAAAATTTTTCATGACATAGAAGAATCATTTTTAAATAGTTCTGTATATCTATGAAGTTTGAAGCTCTAAATGCATATTATTTATTGTAATATTGTGGTTACAGTATTTCATTCAGATCTATAAAAATATTGTTTTAACATTGGAATGTACAATGTACGTATGCAGCATAACGTATCGTCACACAAAATCACTTGAAGCTTTCCATTTAATCTAACAAATTTATACTCCTTCCCAAGCTTATTATAACATTTTAATAAGACAAACATAAAGTATTATTTGAAAGGTTATTGTTTAGTTTAACGAATTATACAACTCACTTATATATTGTCGGAAGATTATATTTTTAGATAATGTTTATTATAATAAAGCTATATACAATGTTATATTAACGGAAAAAGTGTCACTAGGCAATAACTGCTAAGTTTTGCCTCATTTCCTAATATTTTCTGTTATGTATTTCTTTGTGCTTCGCTATAACCACCATAGCGAGACTAGAGTTCGTCGTCTGCATCTTAAAATGCTCTAATAACCTGTATGTATCTATCAATTCAATGACTTCCTTTAGCATTGAAGAAGGAATAATTATACGATTTTTGAGCTACATATATCGTTTGAAATGACTATTTGATGTCTGATAATAATCTAACATCTTTTTACGGAGTTTGTCCCGTTCTGCTAATTGCAGAATAGTTTATGTCAATAAATTGGTTTTCAATGCCATTCTCGACTTCACTTCTTAAAATGGTTGTTGTAATAGTTAAACAATAATAAAACGAATTCTAGATTGGACGGCTACCCAATGATGTGAGACACTGCTAAATCCACGGTTCAATTTTCCAAGGAAGCGGTAAAATGCTTGTCGGAGAATTATATTCCGATTGATCTATCATTTGCTGTTGGGGCGAAATGATTAACAACAGCGAGATAGTGTCGTAATAAAGACATTAAACACATTTACATGCACATAAATGACATAGCAAGAAGACAGACAAGCAATACAGCTTAAGCAGCCGCTGCAGCTATAGCTCCTACCACAGATATTAAAATTCAAACGCTATTTACTATTATTATTATACCAACATCTCCCTGAAATAACTAAACTCTGAAACATATTTATTTTGGACACTTTACCATTACTCTCTAAACATAATATATCTTCTATTCCTTAGAAATAACTGGATAAAGTCGAACATCCAATAATATGTCCAGGAAGATCATTTGACCTCGTGTTCTTTCTTTTGCTCAATTTATATGATCTAGTACATTAATAAATTGTTACTGAAGGGTATTAATGACTTTTGACGTTTCTTAAATTGCACCAGTTTCCACCAGATATTATTCCAAGATAAACAGATTCATTGCTCTGTTGCTAAATCGTCCCCTCGGGGATACCTTGCAATTAATTTTTGACGGGTAGTTGTTTCAATGTGTTGAATATCTGGTTAGATTGCCAAGCTTCTAGATCTTCTATAACAATAACTAGAATCTACACCTATTTAAGAGTGTTTTCCATCATCATTTGTTACAGTACCTCAAAACACAGAACTCGTTTAAATATGAACTAGTATCTAGCTGTGAGTCTGCTCCGATCGATATTGTTTTTGATTGTGTTTAGGTGTTCATTGTAGTTCATTGTCACTATAAACAAAAATAATCGTAAATGGTCAATAACGGCGCGTAAAATCAAAGGTGATATTTTTTTGCCAACTAATAAATTTGTTCACTAAACAATATCGCTAAAATTAAGATCCATAAACAAGAACATGTTATGCAAACTTGTACTACATAAGAAAGGAAACAAATAATACACACAAGCAAATACAAAAAAAGTAATTAGCAATTAAAACATGTACCTATTTATTACAGTAATGCCTATTTCATATAAAGCACTTTTCGTCATTGCATTGGGCGTTTCTTTACAGCAGTTAATTTTGAGTTTTTATGAAAATTTGCTACATCAATATATTACAATTAGTACACTTGGCTGGAATTAAATGCATCTGGAGTAAAATTTTTTGAAAACATTTTGCAAGATAAGATAAATATAAGTTTCATATTTAGAACATTCTTGATAGGTATCTATCTACATTGCGTTTCTGCAAAATGTTAGTGTTTTCATAATGTTCTAAAGTTACGCTTGAAGTAATCACAATAATATTCCTTTTATACAATCTTTACTAACTAATTCAAACTCAGGACCACGCGATACCGCCAGCTAATAATATACGCACATAAAAAACCGAGAAAGTTTAGGAAATTACGAAAACAAGTGAGAAACTTAAATATTATAAGGTGTCATTTAATAACATGTTGTACAGACTCCTACGAATAGCTACAACTAAATGAACTGCTTTTACTGGAAATTTAAATATATATATATATATATATATATAGCTCACGTACATATTGGCATCCTGTTCGCAATAATACAAATCGACATCCTTCAGTATACTTTCAATGTATTTAACCGTTCATATAGCGGTCATATCGGCATCAACTAGTATAGCGGCTAAAGTAACAGCCACTCGCGTACGGTGAATCCCCCGTCTACTCTTGTAATAGTATGCTACGGTTGAATTTGAAATTTCGATTATGTTAGCTTCGGCTGGATGTGACAAATAATAAACGTTATTTTGTAAACAGGGTATGTTGTTGATTAAAAAATATAGAGTAGAAGTAACAAAAATTGCAATTTGAAATTTTCAAGTATAATTTCGGGCTATGTTCTTTCCATTTAGAATAACTTTAGATTTCTGCTTCTCCCAATGCAACTTCCTTATTTCAACTATATCTTCTAATTTTGATTATAAATTTGTATCGCTGAGACAAACTTAAAACTCTAAAATTAGCCTTTTTTGAATTATTGCATTTGTTAAACCAAAATTGACAGTTGCAGACTATTTAAAAGACATGCAAATACAGATTTTAGATAACTATCTATCGCAAAATAACATTATTATTAATTCGGAAAATATACAGGGAAAGACACTACATTCGCCTCGGTTGATATACAAAAATGGTAACACGTATTTAAAACCTTTTTTGGAACATATGTAAGTCCATTGGTAGCACGTTCTAAAATGATTTTGAAATATACAGGGTGTTCCAAAAGAAACTTACTTAAATTACTGATTCAAATATCGCTCAAATTGATGACAGCCATTTTCAATGCATAAACAAATCTACATTGGATGGTTAAGCGAGCTCACATACCGTGGAATGTTTACGCACGATACGACTACATATTAAGTCGCAATTCAAGGCTGCTAGCATACATACGTCTAGTTGGCCAACGCAAACGCGATAACGATCGAAATATCTCCCGCTACGTATGTGGTACAAACATGCCATGTTTATTTGTTACGGCAGTTTTACCCGTACTTTTGGAAACCGTACCTCTGAATATCCGACAAAAGATATACATAGCTACAACTAGATGGTGCTCGATTTTTTATAGTTAGTTGGATAGGCAATACCCTAATACGTAAAAGGACGTGGTGATTCACAGACCTGACCTGCAAGCTCCCTAGACCTAACGAGTCCAGATCTTTTTGTGGAGATGTATGAAAATTAATTTTGTAAAAATATATGTACCACAAACAACACCTGACAATATAAAAATATTTCAACCAAGAATTTATTTATGTATTGAAACTGACGGACATCCATTTGAGTGATATTTGAATCATTTGTTTCTTTGTTTTATTTTGTATTAAGTTTATGGTGAAAATGTGTATGTAATAAGACATATGTATTTGTTAATTTTTGTCTGGTTTCCAATAAATATGAAGCAACGTCCAATGCACCATTGCCTACTTTTCAAGAATAAATTAAACAAAATTAATGCTTGAAATTATTCAATCATGTCGAATCATCATCATCATAACATGTCAAAGGTATGCAATAATATGCATGGTGTTCCGTTTAAATTTTGATAACTTTAATGTGTAACTTGCTTTTGGAACACCCTGTATATTTCAAAATAATTTTAGAATGTGCTCTCAATGGACTTACATATGCTCCAACAAAAACATTTTAAATATGTGTTACCATTTGTTATATATCAACCGAGGCCAATGTGGTACCGCATCCTGTATATCTTATAATTTTTAAATACGTTGCTACGTTTTTGTTACCCCTTATGGCATTTTTTATTGAAAAGTTGGGGTAGTATACATATACTATAACAACATACCTAACTAAACTAAACTAGTTACAAGTTATCTAAGACTTATTGGCGGAAAAGAGCAAGTTATTGTGCGAAGAAATATAATTCTGGGCGTCTAGTATCTTCACTACAAATACCAGTGTGCATCCAATTTTGGGCCATCAGAAATTATTTTTTTTATTGGTTTCTTTAATTAATTGCATTGAATATCTAGAAATGTCGAAATCTATTTTCAATTTCCACAATGTACTACTCCTATAACACTTACAATTAGTTATAGAGAAGCAATCATTACTTTTTAATTTACAATGCAATAAAAGTAAGGAAAGCAAAAAGGGTGCCATTTAAAAAGAATGTTTTCCTACTCCCATACTTTAATTGTATTATTAGATATGCTGAACCTGTACTTTAATGATGTCCATTACGATACAGATTTTCATTATGATACAAGTTTACTTATATTCAATAGGAATACAGATTTTTCATTACAATACAAGTTTATGTCCAATAGGAATGCGATATTCCAATATTCAATATGGCCATGACTACATATCTGACAGATATAAAAATTAATTAAGCTTGACAGTTCTCTGTAACTATTTAAATATAGTAAAAATTAAAGAAATACGTATTCATTACAATACTCGGCTTCGCCTCGTATTGTAATGTTCATACTCGTGACTTAATAGCTATCATTAAATGCTCATTGCATAATATATTTTTACATTACCGGATAACAAAGTTTTAAAAAATGTTCTCTGAACATTCAGTATAGTTCTATAAAATTTATAGCATAAATTTTTTCGAAAAATAGTTTGCATTTGTCAATGTTTTTACAAAATATACAATTCAAAACGGGTTGATTTTAGTGGCACCATTTATTTAAAAAACTAAGCTTAGAGCTGTCTCGACAATATGAATCATTAATAAAATTATTTTATTTAAAATATAAATTTTATTTAAAATATAAAAGTTTACATGCAAACACGCATTTGTATAATAGTTACGCAAATGAAATACGTTAGATTATGTCAACTTAGAAATAACGGTAGAAATTCTATCGGTTATTCCCCGATATGTTCATAATGCCGACAAATTTCCAAATGTTCCAGCTTGTACGCGCCCTGTATAGCACGTCTGCCCAAGTATATACAACTTCGACTAGACTGCCCTCTAGTCCATATACTCAGGCACTACTGTGTATAAAAATATGCATATAACGGTAAAATGTCCATCCAGCTGGTTTTCATTCTACGCATAAATGACGCTTAGAACAGTTCATTAAATTTTTTTTTCATAGAAAACAAGTTGGCATCCATATATCGGATGCCACTTTACCGCGGATGCCAATTTTACCGCATTATTTTCATGGCAGGACGTCACCTTGATACGTATATATATATATATATATATAATGAGGGTATATAATAATATATATATATATATAGAAAATTTGCGATGTGAAATAAATCAGTTTTGACACTGAAGGTTCTAATATTGTTTAATGATGTAAATTACTGTTTTTATTGAAAATAAAAACTAGAATTTGGGTTTGTTAAATAAAAGACGTATTTAGCCTCGTGACGTTTCGGAAATATGATTTATTCCTTCATCAGACCTGCATTACGGAGAAATCAAATTATAAAATTTGCGCAAAAATTATAAAGTCTGGGCAAAAAACTTACAGTTGGCCGGCAGTTAAATTTTTACAATGAAATGGCCTTCAAGAAAAGCACGTTGCAACATCTTAGCATAAAACCAAAAACAGTGAAATTTTCTTGACATGTGGTAAAATTATTTTAAAAATTTTGTTTAAAAACGACGTTTGCACTAATTAACACATTAAAAACTTTAAGTTAACAATTTTAAATCAAAACTGTAAAACGTTTAAGATACACAAACCGAATGCAATGCATGATCGTAAAGCAAAAATTGGGTGATAAGAAAAATCTCAGTGCGGGAAAGAGAGCAAAACGTTAGAGAGACACAGACTTATCACCCAATTTTTGCTTTACGATCTTATTTAACAAACCCAAATTCTAGTTTTTATTTTCAATAAACACAGTAATTTACATCATTAAACTATATATATATATATATATATATACATCCTACAGTAGTTCGGTCCTCCTCATGAATACAAGCAATAGGTCATCCATCAGAAATAATAGATATATATTTAATTTCATTCATGTATATCACATATTTGTTCGCTCTAACCACAGATCAACCAAAAAAACGAAAGTTAGAATTTCAAATTTATATACATATTGCTATATCTGGATCCTCCAACTAAACTGCCATACTTCGGTCATCTGGGCATATATTTTGCTAACGGAATCACAGCGTTGTGTCTTCCGATATATACGAATTTTACAAACTGCAGTGCATCACTAATCCGACAGTGTTGCCATATAGTAGCAAGTCATTTTTGGTGATTGTAAGCTATGTCTTGCGCAAGAGCTTTAAGGTATTTTTTACATTATTTTTTTACATACAAAAAGCAGTAATATTTACTTAAAATTTACTTAATTGATCGTGATATTTAAATTTAAGATTAATCTACAACTATTTAAACTTCGTTAGGATTACAATTAATGGGATACAATTAAACTGTTATAAGAATTTTTGAAATTTGAATGGTATACTATATGTACATTAGGCGTAGTAAAAATATATTTCGATATCAAAAATTAAAAATAAACGGTATTTTTCTTAGTATGTGCTTTAAATCGTTTCATTTTATGTTCTTGAGAAATTCATACTATTTTCATATTTAACATAACATTATTAAACCAGTGTACTTAATAAGATTGACTACGTTACTGTACTATATAGTAAATTTTTAAGTGCATAAAAAAAGGGCTGTACGTCTCAGGTTACTTTGGTTATTTAAAACTGTTCTATTTGATATATTGCA
>CM043020.1:80015697-80080107 GCA_023690525.1 Holotrichia oblita | reverse complement strand
TGACTGCAGGAAGACAAAAAAGTGCATAGTAAGCAACCATTAGTTTTGGGTGGTTGACATTCATAAACGTGAAATCTACAAGGCCTATTTTTATCATTTTATAGACATTGCAGAATAAATTTTAAAGTTTTATAGTATTTGTAACAGCGAGCAACTTATGCAAAAGTATCCGAATCATACAATACTCTATTAGAACGAAAATAGTTGTGTTAACAAGCTGTTTATAGTTTCTTAGTACTAATTACAATACAAGATTAGTTTCTAGATACGTTTCACTTTTTATCATTTAATCGAAGTTAACTTCAATTTCCAGTATCTGCCCTGATGCATACTACATATACTACTGCTTACAGGTGTTGCACTTCTTTTCTACTTCCTATGTATTTTTTACCGTATTTCATCGTAAGTTTTCACGACCGTTGTATTAATGTAGACACTGTCCACTCCTATTACCGAAAGGAGTCTCCATTTGTTATTTTTGAGGGTAACATTACTCAAAACTTTTCAATCGTCTTCTTCTTATTTATCTAATATCGTATTTAACATAAATTTGGTGTAATAAATTTCTGTTTCATAAATTTAAATTAATACATTTGAAACACAATTCAACAAAAAATACAACCATTTTAGAACAATACGGTTTTATACAAAAAAGGGGAAATAAATGGAAACGAGCTAAAGTTGAAAAACAAACTTAATAAATTGTATCTAGAGTGAGTACAGAAAGAACGATTTTAGTCTCATGCAGTGATAGCGCATAATTCATCGCGAAAATTATTTCTGTAAGATTTCTTTGAACAAAATTTATTTATTTTAAAGAATTATTTTTTTCTGGAATACTGAGATAGCTATAATTAACTAGAGTTATACATATAGGAAGACGGAGGCTTCTTCAAAGGATGGTCGCGAAGGAATACAGGAATGGACTTAAATCTAACTCCGTATTCATAACGTCCGTTGTGCTTTAATACTTCTCTAACCTTCATCATAGCAAAATAATTCTGTCGAATATTTTTGATAACTTTCTTTATGTCAAAAAATATGATCAGTAATCAATCTAAGTTAACGTCTTATTTGTTGCTGTATTGCTTTGAATGACACTGCAAGTTTTGCGAGGTCGATCCTTTTAATTTAATAAAGAAATAGTTATAAATATTATATCTATTTATATATTATTTATAACATTGAATTGATGAATGAATTGATTCTGAAATAAAATTGTAATTTTTAAGGAACGGTTCGATATACATTAATTGAAAAATGGTTAGAAAGAGCTATACAAAAAAATACCCGTAATAATTTTAGCGAGGTTTTGTACATTGTTAGTTTCATTACATCATTAACTTTTACACCTTCACCTTGTAGTTCATGCTGTGATAACTATTTTTATGGACTCGCTAACTGTAGAGTACAGACATTTTTATATCTTTATAAGGCTTTTATATTACTTAATCTTGAAAGAATTTTATCCTAATAAATAACTTTTAGAATATTACCCTCATATTGACGTTTGTTATGAAGAACATGAAAATAAAATATTGAACGTTGCTGACGTATTTTTAAGTTAGATAGATTGTCCTAATCGCACTACGGATATTGTAATATATACATATACTACTAATGTAGTCGGTATACAATTAGATAACACACAGTATTATTATATTAGTTAACAAATACTAATAATAGCAATTGAAGATAACTATCACTTGTAATGATCATAATAATATAGTAGGAGAGCGTAATAAACTATCGTTTGATTTAGTTATTTATACATTCACGCTAATAAACCATTGATTTATTTTCAAAACAAATAAATGTGAATTAATTACAAATTACATCAAGATTTCCACGCGCCCGCCATTCATTCTTTCCGAAGAATTAACTGGGCACGTTATGCGATTCTATAAACAACGACGTGAAAGCACATCGGTTCTGGGTTACTTGGTTTATTGAAACGGCTTCACAGGCCTTGATCGTTTACCTCTCCACTCACTTCTTCTGTTGCGGTTCTCTTTGTGCTGTACGACCATCGGCGGTAACACACCACGAAGGTGTTCCAGCCTGTATAGATTTCAATCAGAGGGTCAGTTTCAAGGTTTCATAACAATTTTATTTTATTTTTGGTGAAGTCTGAAACGGATCCAATTTATTCTATATTTTATTACAGATTACCTACCTTACCTACATATGTGATTTGCATAGTTATAAAGTATGCAGTTCTGCAGTTTAGATAATGAACAACGAAGATATTTATAGTAATATACACATATTTTTGGGAATGAATTTTTTAATCCTACAGAATGTTACTCTTTTACTTCAATTAATTATAGGATTGACTTCGGCATAATCACTCACACAAGAAGCAGTTTACTATTGGAAAATACTATAATAAATAATAATATCGATGCAATTACATATGTAAACATATTCCCATAATATATACTGATTTAATTGACAGACTGCTGTCTAGCTATTGAAATGATTTTTTTTATTGAATTCTAATCAACAAATTTCCAGATTTATTGTTTAAAACTATGTATGTGTAACTACTATGAACGGTTTTAATATGTATCCAGAATTAATGAAATATAGCTATTTTTTCTTGAATATCTAGCGCATACCTCTAGCCTAGTTGTTCAGAATATGCAAAATTAAAAATTAAATTGAATTGTTTATGATCAGGATGATGTTTTTTTTATTTCTACTTGCCAGAAGAGGAATGCTCAGCTCCAATCTGAATATCTCAGCCATCTACCGTTTTCACGCACTAATCTACAGCTTACAGAATTGTGCCCCATCTAGCAATAATTCAGTTATATAATTTTTTTTATTCGATAGTATTTGGAACAGAAAATCTTCGAGTATCGTCGATTACTGACTTTGATGTAAATCTAGCTAATAAAATGTATTCAGGATAGTTGAAGTATCAATTATTCTGGAACATCGGATCAAATTTTCGTGTTAAGACAAAAATTGATATCAAATGATGATTTGATAAAAGCTGTCCAGTGTTAAAGTATGATTGTATCTTTATTTGAAGAAAACATTGATTAGATAAAAATTAGATAAAGAAAACATATAATCCATTTTTTTGCGCTCTGCCAAAGGGCAGCGAGAAATAAGTGCATCCCTAACGACCAGAATTTACTAAACGGCATTATGCTGTTTGTTATTGTCTACCACCTTCCCCACAAATATACAATATCGACGCCCTTGGTAGCCAACCTCCAAGAATGTAGCATCTTCACTTTGACTTCACTTTGACACCCAAACTCGTATTCTCAAGTACTTGTTGAAAAAAAGGTTACGTACTGCATATCTATGATAGCTAGACCTGCTTGAATTATACAATCAATAGGAAACCATATATGAATATTTAGGTAAAGGAACTAAAATTAGATTTTAAATATTTTGTTTGCTGCAAAGTTTCGGCTATCGTTGAGCTTTCTCTCTGTGTGTGTATTCATTTTGGAATTTCTTATTTAAGTTATTGTTTAAACAAAGCAATGTACATATATATGTACTAGAACAATATTTCACTGCGCAACGTTTACTATTCTTGTATCGAAATATGGAAATATTTCTACCGTACTAGAGCATTTTAACTTTCCATTCGTATTCCACTTATTTTACAAAAAATATAAGTTCCTTGAGTTATAGTGTTCCGATATGTAACATTTTGCTTCTTTTTCAGGCAACTAATGGAAAAAGGTTCCTCGCAACCATGGCAAGATACACTACAGCAAGCAACAGGTGAGAGCAGAATTACAGGAAGCGCCATGAGAGAATATTTTCGGCCGTTGGAAGATTGGCTAAGGAATGAAAATCTAAGGACACAGGAATTTGTCGGATGGGTGTACGATGGTGATTATTGTAAACAGAGCATAGAAACAGCAGGTCTTCAAGTGTTCGGTGGATTTTATAACGGAGATGTTTCCAGAAAACCAACAGCTTTAACATTGATCGTGGTTTCATCATCTGTTTGGTATTATTTATATTCGTTATACCTTACCTGAAAGAAATTATTCGTTTATTTAGAATAAGTAGAAAATGTATTATATTTTGACTATGTCTAACACTTTTGCAAGTATTCTAGTAATAATGTCTAGATTAATTGTTTTAGATTCGAAATAGATTTTATACCTTGTTAAATATTAGTTTTATTTTTATGAAATAAACTCGGTGTAAATTACAGATGTTGTTTATTCTTTAATTATTATTTTCGTCAATACGTCGATTTTTGTGTACCAAAATCATTTAAATAATAAAAATGTAAGAAAGACTGCGATAAAATCGTCCTTTTCCATATTTATCTTGCTTTTTAATTACACTACATATTTTGTGTGAGCCGTTACGCTTGTAATACGTTTGGTAGCCAATAGTTTTCATGTAGCTGTTATAAAGTTGTATAGAATTTTAACTGAGAGATACTTATTCATACATTCTCAGCATACTATAAAATCAAAAGAAATTTGAAATTGCAACTATTTTATTACCCAATAAAACTTCTTAATTCATTGTTAACAAATATAATACAACGAATTTGCAATGGCTTCCAAAGAAATTTTCATTCTGCGTCTAAAGATCTTCATATTGGCACTAAATGCACACAATTTTAGAGTTTTTCGTGCTTTCACTTAGTTGAGGGATATAAAGTAATTTTAACGATAAATCACGACTGGTACGATGATAACATACGATTTATGTGACAGGGCATTCTCCTGCAAAACCGGTTCACGCTTTGACTACTTTTCATATTCTCTCTCTTTATTTTATTCTTGTAACGAATTCAGTAGCGTCAAGTACTGTTATTCCAGTAGTTCCATTTCATTAATTACTACTTTGTTTAATAGACTGAAGAAATCAGCATATGCTTCCACCCTTACCTGGTTCTGATCAACATTCTAATATTTGAAAATGCACTGTACAGAAATTTTATTCATGTCAAAATTAACGTGAGTTGTGAAATGTACACGCTTATATGAAATAATTATAGACACAATTATTCATTTTGATCCAGTTCTGTTATTTGACAATATTACGTCAAAACATTGAAAAGGTTTTCGACGGCAGATACAGAAATTTTCTATGCCTTTCTTCATCTTAAAGAGAAAACTGACTTGTTCAAGATACAATCCAATCTCCACTATTTCATATATTTTATCATGTGTTATACATTCATGCCTATTCAAATCGCTAACTTGCGAAGTAAATGAGAATTCTAGATTGTAGAACATGTGTACCATCCTTCAAACAAAATAAACATTTCCAAAACAAATTTTGGTATCTATTTATCAGCAGCATCAATAATTTGTTATGGTACATAAATGGCAAAGTGGGATATCAGAACTTGCACAGAAATTAGGCTGTGATGCCCATTAATTACTTAATTAATTAATGCATCTTATCCCTTGTCGACATAATATTAAAATAGCTGTTATTTCCCTTTAAGTTTATTGATTTAGTCATCAAATCTGAAGCCCAATTTTAGATGACGATTAGCATTGTTTTAAATATTCCAGGGGAATTTTAAATGAGAACACATTTATCAAAAAGCTAATAGCATGACTAGAACAACGGCAAGTTACTGTGCAATAAGATAAGGGTTAAATTCGAAGGAAAATGTTCATAGGTAAACAACTGCATACAGGCCCTCATTCAGTTAAACGATACACAATAATTTAGCAATGTAGTTAGGCAAAAATTATTATTGTTATATTTTGAGCTACTTTTTGTTCTTAAAACTATAATTCTGTTGTCTGTTCTGTAAAGATCATAAAGCAATTGACGAAAATTTCGTGCATATTTCGTAACCCGTTACGTTCGAAGTCAAAGTTGTTTCAATCATGCTTGTTTTACTTATAAAATACACAAGAATATTAAGTAACAGACTCTTTATTTAATATAAATAATCTTTTATTTTTATCGGTGTCTGATTAACACGCATGGCCAACTAAAAAGACGAACTTTTAGCCAGAAATTCCATTTCACTTTCACAGGTCAGTCTCGAGTACCTCATAAGAAGTTGTAATGCCTCCTCACGTGTGGTGGAACCAAAATTCATATCGTTCGTTTACCATATGTCGTGCGTGGTCAGGCAACGTAACTGTAAACCTACATACGTGTTTGTATTTGAGCGAATATTGCACTCAAAGACATTACAAAACAATCTGTCTGGACAGGCATAGAGTGTACGGAGTATATCGTGGGACTGGCATCATTTTTGTGTAACGATGGTCATTTTAGCCCGCCCGAAATATTTACAAAGATTCCAATGTGATCGGTTGATAAATGGCATTTCATAGCTAATTATTGTGAAAGTGTTAGGCAAGATATATGTATGTATTACGATTCTTGTATTTAGGAAGCATACATTTTCAAAAAAGATATGATAAGTAACACTACTACTATGGAAAAGTTGGGTGTGATCGGCTCTCAATATTTTCTAATATATTGGCGTTATATAATCGATATAAGTAACTGAAAAATGGAAATTTAATCTACTGGTTTTGTTACATGTCGACTAGTATCATAAATTATTATACATATATGGAAACCAAAGTTGCCTGTTTTTATATAAGTACATTTTAATTATACTCACTTAGGTATATGTATTTTGATTATATGAGGTGCGGCAAAATATATCCAGCCACTTTTTAAAAACAAAACAAAATCGCTCAAAAGAAGTTTTTATGAAAACTATTTATTCAAACATGTGCATTGTTTATGAATACATAGCCAGTACGACAAGCTAGACAATGGACTAATCCACTTTGTGTGTGTATCATAATCCAATATTTCAGCCGCAGTTTGCCAAATTTCAAGAACATTTTCCTATTTTATGAGAAGAAACATTTCCTTAATCTTTTCTAATTTTCCCTTAGATTTTCTAACGTCTATGGATGTTCGATACCGTTCTCTATTAAAAATAGTTGTCTTGCCCATGGCATCTTCAAAAAGGAAGGATCCAATAATTCGTTCTGAGCATAATGCGCACCAAATAACGATAAACAAGGCTTTTCTTTTCCTAGAAACGATCGTTTTGCTTGCTAACACGACTACAAAAACCAAAGTGTGTGTCTAAATTTGTAACGATTTGTGCGTATTGAAAACATCTTTGAATATCAATTGGCCTTAGTTTGAACACAGTTTGAGTTTTGTATGGATACATAGGCAAGTTTAAATGCAAAATTCTTTTCAAAGTCTACTCAGAAAATCCTAATTGCGCCGCACTCTTTATTTTATTTATCGATTAGGATGCGTCCGTCTAAAAGGATGTTGAGTTGAAATTAACGAGGAAAAGTTTTGGAAAAACAATGTAACAATTTCTGTGTGTTCTTGAGGAAAATAACGCTCCAATACCACACTATACCATATATAAACAATTTAAGCGACACAATAAAACACGAATTAAAAAAATCAGACATTCATATAACTTTCATACCTACCAACAATAGACATTTATTCACAAATTTAAAAACACCCATTAAACATGGTAATCAAAGTAATGTCGTTTATAAATTAGATTGCAAAGATTGTAATAAATGTTATATCGGACAAACCAAACAATATTTAAAGAACGAATTTATAACCATCAATACACTGTTACACATAACGTCACCGCTGAAACTGCTTTATCTAAGCACTCTAAAGATAGACGACATAATTTTGATTTTCAAAACACTAAAATTTTAAAAAAGGAAAATAATTATAAAAAAAGATTAATTTACGAAATGATATACATTAAGAAAGATGAAAACGCGGTAAATTTTAGAACGGATATTGATAATTTAAGCGTTATTTATAATAATTTAATTCACGCATGAATTTTATTAATTTTAAGCTCTTGACTAGGTTTTTTTGCCATGTTTTTCCCTAGTCCTTGAACAGAATTGTTAGAGCTTGACAAAAAATTGATTGATATACGAATAATTCAAATCATTTCAATTTCTAATGTTGTATTAAATCATTATTCTTTCATTATTACTTGTGAATATAATTAAAATTCGACATATCAATGAATTCTTTGTTTTTTAGATAATTTTGTTGATAGGCATGGCAATTTATATTTATATTATTAGTAATTTGACACATATTAAATGTCAATTTCTTCCACTGAAGAAGTTATTTAACGAAAACGTATTATTATATGTTATGGAATAAATTGGTATTTAATTATGTATTGTTTTATTGACCTCTAAGTGGAAATAAATCAGGAATTAAAAGATAAGTACATACAGGTCAAAAAATACATATATTACTTTTATACAAAGCGATTAGTGTCCTTTACGAGGTTCATATGGCACAGAATTTGTCCAGATTGTTAACGCTTGGCTTAGCAACGTTATGGAATGCAACGTCTTACTTTGCTTTTCTTAGTTAGTTACTCAATTATGAAGTAAGTTCAACACACTGCAACTAAGCATCCACAACACATAAAAAAAATTACAATCTAAGAATAGAAGAATAGAGAATCATGCATCTTACTGCTAAATCTGTTCATAAGGAACCACTTCCATTCAATATACAAAATAAAGTATAGTAAAGCAAAAAAAAAAACAAACAAGTTATATGTAAAGAATTATGCAAAAGAAATCGATACCTATCACTGACTTAACTAAATGGAAATTATATTTGGCAGAGTTTGAAAAATAATTATACTTCTCAATAAATATTTATATCCAATATCAACTGAAAATACAATAAAATTTAATATTTTTTATGGCCACCACGACTTCCATAACTACTGTCATTCTCCGAGTGTAATTATTTTTTGCCACTTGTTTTGTAAAAATTCATAATAATTATATTCAAATGAGGGTTTTGACTTGAGCCTTCTTGAACTTCAACCATCTACTTTATATCGAATAAATAATTCTGAAGATGTCTATATGTCGAAACCATTCCACGTTGCAGGATATGTTTGTATTTTGCAATAATAAGCTTTCATTAGATTTGGACCGAGTTGGCCAGTCTTGAATAGTACTACTTTCATGTTTTACTGTTTTTTTTTCCAGCCTACATTGCTGTATCGTTCGCTCTTGATTTAGATCATGGAAACTACTGATAATCGTTGGATGCACTTACATTCCTGAAGTTTCTGCTAAATTGTTTGCAAGGTGATAGCTTATTTTTTATATTTTAAAGCAAATTTATGCCAAAAATCGATGCAAGTGTAAATACGTGACCAATACACTAATTAGGCTAGTGTACTAACCGAAAACTAGATCGTAGATTTAGTGTCAATATAATATAAAAGAGTCTCCAAACAGAAACGCTGAGTACTTTAATCAACAATAAATATTATACGTACATATACATTTATAATAACATTCTATATGCACATATAAATTTATAATAACACAAAGGATTTTGCCCAAGCCTATGTGAAATTATATTATATATTTGCATATTTAAGTATAGCTACTTATTAGTTATTCCTTGCACACAATGCAGAATTAAATGGAACTACTAACTGGTGTGATTAATTTTTGTTTTTGTTGTTAATAATGAACGAACTAGTAGTATTTATTTCTTTGGTTATTTACTTTAATTGAATTAAAGAAAATAACTGTATCATTGAAAGACAAATGTTACCGATCTCTAACGGTCTTCAGGGTCATATATAGAGCAAAAACTTATTAACAGTAATCATTTTTTCGATCAATTAAGCATAATGAAACATCCGTTAAGGATATAAGTATACGATATTTCAAATAACCTTATCTGATATAATCCGCACAAATACATGAATTGACTGCTTGAAAATTATATATATATATAAGTATGTTTTTTTAGTTTATCCTAATTTTAATCAAGTTTAAAAAGGATTTTTTGCCTTGTTGATATTGAACTACAGCGTAATCATTTTACTACCGAATGCGGAATACATTTACGACGCCAACAGCAAATGCAAACATTTTTTAAGGAGAACAACAAAGAATACCTTGAGTTTCTTTAAGGATGCTAAACATTATATAAGTTTTAATTTGCATCCCTGTACTTCAAGTAAGTTATGATATTTGACAATTTAGATACTATGTCAATATTCACAAGTTGAAATATAATTCTTTAATTGTTGTTTTATTGGATAATCAAAGAGAAAATACAAAGATTGTTCATGGGATGTAAATCTATTATGCAGTCACAGCTTTTAAGAAGAATATCTTAATATATTACAACAAGAAATCGTGACAATGTAATGTAAATTGCCTTCAAACATTAGTCAAGTTTAATAGGCTGTATGTACTTACATACTTACATAGTTGTAGTATATAGCTGGTGAATAGTGATCGGCAAAAGAACAATTTCTAGTACAAACTAGACTAATTTAAAGTGAAAACAGGCAACTGTCAGTATATGAGTATCTTGATATTTTTTCTGATATAACAGTAATCCTAATAAGATTTATAATTCATCTTATTCTAAGGTGGAGTTATGAACTTGTTTTTAATAAATTATAAGAGAACTCAACGTAATGATTAAATAACAGGTGAAATTTTCAATCAGCAGTAAATACTTCCTGTGTACGGAATTGTTTATAAGGAAAAGATGGTTAACACATACTCATAAGTATAAATACATTTTTACACATACACACACACACATAAATGCATAGAACACATTATTAAAATTAATTCTATAGACTCATGAACGACATGCTGCAACAGTTCCTGACGTCGTTATTGAAGCAATTATTTTATCAACTAGAAATATGTATGTAATTCTAATGAAATTAAAATAAGATCATGGTTAGGTAAATGGCTATACTTCTCTATGTGGCTTTTAGTTAAATATAAACATCACTTCGCCATATTGAAAAACTAGATGTCACAATTTACGGTAAATGTAATACCTCATAACATATATTTCGTAATATTTTCTATTACCACAAAGACTTATATTAGGTGATTCAACTTTATTATATGTAGATTATCATTTGTATAATATAAAAACAGTAACGTGAATGTAATCAAATGTATATTGATATTTTTACCGCGCATTAAAATTCGACAAATTGTAGCTGATTCAGATACTTTTACTCAGGAAATAGTGCAATAAAGTTTTGCCCGCCAACTGAAAATAAAATAAGAAAGTTCTTATAAACGTATTCCCGAAAACGTTTCTTTCCAATGTAAAGGACGTTAAAATTATAACTCATCTTATGTTTTTTTTGCATGTATTTAATGGGTGTTTAAAGATTAGTTTTTTATTTTTCGGCACATGTAGTACGTACATATTGAGGTATCAAGAAAATGATCACTTATTGCAGTGAAACTGGTTTTCGCTCTGTAAGAAAATTAAATGTCTAGGTTATTTGTCAACTTTTTTGTCTTGAGCTTTTTTAAATATCTCATTTAACTCGTCTGATATTTGGCCAAATAGTACAGCTATCAGACTTTATCTTTTAACGACTCAATGAATGAAACGTTAAGTCAAGATTACTGCCAAAAAATTGCTTACTATTTCAGCCTCTTCTGATATATTATCATTGTACCCATAATTTTATATTTATTCATATAATTCCTACATTTTAAGACATGTTGAACAATATCTAAATACAAGAACAAAAAAAATCTTCAGATGTGTGCAAACAGATTATGTTGCTGTACCAAGCGTTGTTCACGAGAACAACTACCTTAAATCCAAACCAACTTTTTGTCAAATGAGTAGTTTAATCCAACAAAATAAAAATTTATTAAGTAGTACATTTTTTACGAATGAGGCATCTTTAAGCAGAGATGGGATTTTTAATACCATATAGGTCTATATGGGCTTACAAAAAGCCGCATTTTATTAGACCCAGAGCTCAGAGCAATTTCGTAACAATTATTGATGATTTTCTGTTAGGGCTATTTCTTCTACTTAATTCAAGAGTACAATTGCATTACGAGTAGAGTTTGAAGTATTAGCATGGGATATTCGTTTTGTTGAGATAATGAGGCGAGTACTGTTTGATCTACATATATGACAATAAACGTTTTATGATTATAAAATGAACGTCGAAACTAATGTTCGTGAACATTTTCACGTATTTTCAAGTAAATGTAGGACTTACTTTGTAAGATTTAGCTTTATCGTTTTCACTTTATGCTAATAACATAGAAAATCAGTCTTATTGCAGTTGCTAACTGTATTAATATTACATCTGAAGATACTCAGTGCCAATATTTTATTGAGTAAGAAATAACAGACGCCTAACTTGCTTAGAATTTAGTATTTGTCTGTGTTATTTAACAGTGAAGTACCTCTACATTACCGCATTCACTTTATTTACGGTAACAATAGAATGCTAAACTAAAATTTAATCGCATTTATCTTTCTATTACATTGAGTGAGAAAAATGGTTTATTGTGAGCGAATTGCAAATCCGTGTATACATAAACTGTATATATGTGCATGAAACTACAAATACACGAAGAGATAAAATCAGAACGGATTTCGACCGATCAAATTTATCGCTGCATTATCAGTGCTGAAGGCTATCACAATTGAATTAAAACGTTCTTGGTCAATCAATTGTTGTCGCAGACGCTTTGATTAATAATCAAAGAGCTCGTATTGTGTTTGCACTTCACTTTTCAATCGCTTGATTTTAAAAACTATGGAGTATATTAAAATGCAAATTTGTCGACAATATCTGTAGCTATCGATTCATTCAAACATTATTCTTGGAGATGGCAAAATGAGCGCCGCATCATAGGCATGTACTTAATTGAAAAGAATAAGTTATAGTTTATAAAATATTGCTAAATATTCAGTCTTTGAAGAAGCTTCTTCAGTGTAATTGAAAACTAAACAAAATTACTTAAATATTTCCAACATTAGATGTGTTACGACAGTTGTTTCAGTAAACTGAGGCCGCTGTGACGAAAAAATGCTTTTAAGTGAAAAGCACAGCCGTTCGACATCCATTTATGCAATAAGGGTATAACTAAATGTAACATGTTACGCTGCTAGTATGTATATAAATATATACGAGATACAACTTTTACTAGAAGTAATTATATATTAGGTCCAAGTAAGCACAATAATAATGTGCAACTTACTGCCAAAACCGTATAACAAACAAAATTAGTGAAATATCTAGTTATTATTTGTTTTATTCCGTAAATGCGATGTACATATATGTTCGTGTTAGTTTTTACCAGTAGCCTAACCGTAATTGCGGAATCAAGTTGCTGTATTCTAAAACAAGCAAACAAACATGTACTAAAAATATAGAAGAAACAATGATTGAGTAGTGACAATTTTAACTTAGTTAAAACTGATAGAATAGAAGTAGTGCTAGTGAACTTTATCTAATTATAACAAATAAAAAGGAAAGGAAACCGAATATTTAAAAAAATAAAAACTATTTTAAATTCAAGTTTATTCTACTGTATTGATATTAAATAAAATGTCAGTTCTTCAGTTTGCCATCTGAATATAATTGTGCATGTATTATCCTTAGTTATAGTTGGTATAATTACAAATCATGGTAAGTTTGACAATGACCAAAGTATAAAGTATATATAGGTACGTTATACTTTTGTTATCAATGCTGTTTGACATGTACTAAATCAAAATGCTTCGTGCTTCTTGCGACTTCAGAACAGCTATTCCATGAAAGGCCCTTGCATTTACTTTCCGTCTTTCAACATTTCATTAAGAAATACTAAACAGCTACGCAATCATATCATAAAACAAGACACTTTATACAACATACTAAACTAAGTTCATTTCAATTACTCACGGCCACAATACTATTATCTTTACTCAGCTCTGATTTTGTAAGATCAATAAAACCTACAAACTTGCCTTTGTACGTCTATTTAATTGTCTAATACGTAGGTATTTGACCTGATTCGACTCTTTAAGTTTCATATAATACATCACTTTGTAGCTCCTGTATTATAATGATTGCGGAGCATAGCCTGATTTATTGGTTATATCCATTAATGGGTCTTCATAATAATTGTACACGAAGTATTACGACCACAAAAGTTTGTAACCTTAAATGCGAAATCTAACAGATGTTTAACTAGAAAATTTCATCAAGTCGAATTAATTTCAAATATACCTTTCGTAAACTTTTTTCGTAACATTAAGTAGGGATACCTTTGGCTTGGAGCAATAAGCTACAAGCGATTTTCCGAAAATATTACGATATTTCGTGTATAGTGTAGATTCTAAACTATTATTATGAATTTTAATAGATTCTAGTAGGTGTCTCAAAAGGAAAGCAATTATCATTTTGAGGTCTATAACTTTTTTTAAATCCATCGAATAGTAGTCGAACATTCTTTTAAACAAATTTTTACATGCGAATGTCTAATTTATAGAACTAAAATGTTGTCAGTTTTGTCACAAGTCATCAGTGTACTCGTTCATATAATCATTAGCTTTCAAGCAAAATTTGTGAAGAGCAGATGGAGATATGAATATAATGATTGATATTTTCTTTTCGGAGAAACTAAAAGTTGTCAAAACTAGATGCCGTCCTTTCTTTATTTGTTCCCGCAATTTTACTCCTTTTAGTTTACAATGTGGTTAATTATGCGGACAGTGTGCAAAGTAAATCCTACAAAAGTCACAATATCTTTAGACCTTCGTATATTGTAGAAATTAGCTCTAGAAAACTTGCTCAAGATGCCACTGTTCACAATTGGTTACATAATTATACTAATGTGTACATTTATGTTAATACAAATATTCTATTCAGTAGAAATAACCAAAGTTTTAAGCGAGTAATTTATCTGTGGTGATGTCCACACACGAGCACTAGGAACCGAGAGATTTCCACTAAGGTCTATAACTAGACGTCTATAACTACCGTCAACAGTTAGTATGTTTTTTTTCAACTATTATGTCAATTTATAGTGAATATTCAAGGTCATATACGGTTTAGTAATGGATACTATATCTAGGTTATAATCGCATAAGGTAAACTGACGAAGAACGAATCTTCCTTTTTGGTTGTTCAACAACTTTTAGGATATTTTGCACTTTGCCGTACAGACGTTTACATTTTGGATTATTGGATTAGTATAGATGGCATTTATCCCAGAAGTCAAGAAAACTAAGCTGAAACATCTACAGTTACTCACATAGTATTGCTCAAACCATAATTTTAACAGTTTAGTATAGTGATGATACATCTACAGGGGAGACAAATAAATATGATCTTTATAATATATACTCGTATCAAGAATTAGTTACCGTAGAACATCTTGATTAAAGAATGACAAAATTGCATGTGATCACTCTTATTTTTTTGACCAGTCAGAAAATCAACCAATTCGTTTTTCATACAATAATTTAAATCGCATTATTTGACCTATACAAAACTCTAAATCGTATTATTTGACCCACGTATTTTGTATGTTACAAACTCCAAGTCGTACTATTTGACCTATTTCACAAAACTCTAAACCGCATTATTTTGATTTTGTTTTTAAAATGATTCTTTCTATACAAAAAATAATTGGCTTACCTAAATCGCATTATTTGACAAATAATACAAAACTCTAAACCGAAAATATCATTATTTGACCTTTATTTGTTACAAAACTCTAAATCGTAAGTTTTGTATTTGACTAATTTTATATAAAATAAGAACCAATACATCATAAAGGGGATACTCCAACTTAATAGTTTTTTATACGACTCTGAGATTGGAATAAACTATAGTTTTGTATAATACCTTTTTTGTATGTCTTCCTGTATAAACAAATATAGAAACAGAAAAACTCAAAAAATTTAAGATTTTGAATATGAACCCAGTCAAATTGCGGTTTAAGTTTTGTGCTAGTTCAAATTGTTTGACGTATACATTTGAAATTTTAAATGATGTCTTGATCTTGCCAATAATAACATGCCATACTATGATATATATTTGATTTGACCTATACAAAACTCCAAAATCGTACTATTTGACCTATACAAAACTCTAAACCGCATTATTTGACTTATACAAAACTCTAAATCGTATTATTTGACCTATACAAAACTCCAAGTCGTACTATTTGACCTATACAAAACTCTAAACCGCATTATTTGACTTATACAAAACTCTAAATCGTATTATTTGACCTTTACAAAACGCCAAGTCGTACTATTTGACCTATACAAAACTCCAAACCGCATTATTTGACTGGGTTTATATTCAAAATCTTAAATTGATTATTTGTTTGTAATTTATATTATACAAAACTTTATTTGTGCTATACAACACTAAATAACTTTTACTTTACGAAACATATTTTTTATCTAAAAAAAATGCATTTTTTTACGTCAAGTTAGAGTATACCTTTTTCTATATTTGTTTAGGCCTTACAGGAAGGTATACAAAACTTTATTTGCGGTATACAAAACTAAAAGAACCACATAGTTTATTCCAATTTCAGATTTTCTGTTTTGTATGAAAAGCTATGAAGTTGGAGTATCTCCTTTATGATGTATTGGTTCTTATATAAGAGGTGGTATACAAAACCTAAAATTAGGTATACAATACTCTATAATAACCTATACAAAACTTACATTTAGTTCAATTTCATTTTAAGTCATGTGATACTCTAACTTGACTGACCCGGTTTGTTATAACAATTTTAAAAAAGCGTGTCTCTTGCAAAAACAGGCAATACATTCCTGTTCTGCTTCAGAAACTGTTCTGATCTAAATTCTACAAAGATCTAAAACAGTTGCAGAAGACAGTTGAAAACCACAGCAAGAGCCAATAGAAATAACAGATTCCTGATTATTATCATCTATTAACACTAAGCGTACAAATATATTATTCACAAGTTTGCCGCGTACATACATATGTGCAACTTTTCAACTGAACTGTTTTTAGCGCTTGCTGACTATCAAACTGTTTCTGCAAATAGTCTGGTCATATATACAGATTTATATTAATTAAATGTCTAACAGGAGTAGAGTCCGGGTAGCAAAATATTAGATATCACTGGAACTATGTACTTGTTAAGTCAACCTTATCGTTATATTATTATATATAACACTATTGTATTCTATAAAGTTTTATTGTGTGGCAATTTATTTTGAAAGAACCGCAGATATATGAGCTAAAAACATTCCTAATTACATACATCGTTAGTTTCATTTGTTATTTGTAACGCAACTATATACAGTTTCATACACAAAATAATTGAACATTAAGAAAGTTTGTAAAATCGTATGGACGGAATATCATACCGCTGAAACATTTTTCCTAGTACTTGCTATTGTCGCAATTCGTTTTATCCAGAAGCGACTACCAACAAATCAGCGGACTCTCTTTCCTCATGGCATAAAAATGTCCGTTTCATCGTAACGACATAATGGCTTTTAAACATGTGCATCACATGATACATGAATCAAGAAGCCGCCAAGTTATGTGGACAGAATAGGCAGCGTGGTGCGTACAATGCAGAGATATGTACATAGTTTTGTCGCACATTAGTATTACACGCGCTTCAAGTCGACCGTGATCGTGGTTTACTAGATGTGATCTTCAGTGAAAAGATAAATATCATCATTTATAATCGAGCAGGTAGGTTTAACGAGAATCAAATCTCTAGCTGGCATGTTGTAATGATACTTAATATGCGTCGTTAATGCTTCTCATCCGGTATTCTGCTGGAATTATAGTGTCGAAATCTTGTTGCAAAGTACATGATCTTTAAAGTACGACGAGGATTATTAACGTGTAAAGAAATTTAGTGAGGAAATATCAATTTGTCGATAGAAAATATAAAATATTTAAGTAAAAGCTTTGTGCGTTGTTTCGCGCTGTATACATTCACGACCGTCCACTTGATTAAAAGTACAGATCATTGCAGACATCCTCATTATATTAAAATCCTTTTGTCTTTCGTGGGTTTTCATGGTCGCTATTGTGATGATTTTTAGGACAATGAACTTTACAATTGTAACTGTAATATATATATCGTGAGCATGCGAGCCAGGAAGAAACTTTTACTTTTTGAAATGGAATATATTGAACTTGCCACATTTATTAGTACTTAGCTCTTAATATCGACTTTGCTGGACATTCAAAATTGCCACTGTGCTTTAATAACTATCTATCTTCACAACACTTCAACTAAACTACCTATAGTGAATTTGATTCTCAACAATTAATTGTTATAAATAAACTACAATTCACAGAATGTAGTAAAATTTTAGCTAAAAGAATGCAATTAGAAGTGTCAGCTAAAAAGTTATCCCACTTGAAGTCATTTTATTAACTTTTCTCGGTCTAAAGAAGATTTCCGATTTTGATATCAAATATATTATATACTCAATATGTCCTACTTCCTTTCTTATCAATTCATTCGTTTATAGTTTCGATTGCTGGCTAATGCGAGTTTTTAATTCTATTGTTGTTGCTCTGTTCTATGGTATATATTTCACACATTGTTGGTGATTCTTTCTAATGATGATTTCAATCGTTTCGATTCTTTTCCTTTGTTTGTTCTCCTAAGTCCGCAATTCAGAACTAAATGTTAATGTTGAGAAAAATTATGGTTACATTCCTTTCTAAGCTAATACACTCGCTTTCGATTCTAATATCTTTTTTCTGAGATTTCACAGCTGTTTTTCTCCAATTTTCAGCAAATATGAAAAGCCAACACATTAAGATATTGCATATCGTCGATCATCACACGACTGTTTATTGATCTACGCAATAGTTTGCGTAGATATCCGTCATTCTATTAGCGCCATAGGTTATTTGTAAAGTATTTTTTCTAAAGTATTTTTCATATCATAGCGCTTCTCTCCGCCCTCTCTAACGATATTATGTTCCGATATAAAACAACCGCTCAAGCAATCAAAATACAAACATTAACATTAAAACTAATAAAAATTTCATTTTCCGCACATAATCACTATAATTATGTGAATTTTAACGTAGTATGGTTTCCACGTAATTCAAGCCCAACCCTGAGCATCAATTAAACGATTGCCAATGTAAGTTAGGCGCAGATATAGGTATCAAGTTGTCTTTTTCCTTTAAAGGAAGTCTTACAAAATAAAGAACGCGCTGCGCTGTCTTCTTCATTTACCTGTCGTAATTATAGACGACTGACCAGCAATAAGGTTTTAATATCTTCACGAATTATTCTCATTTACGTAATAGAAATCGAAAAGCCTTTCACTATTTTTAATTTCCATTTATCACTCTAATTTTGCGTAGAACAAGCACGTACTGTCTCTGCGAGTACTTGATAGTTAAACAAGTGGAAAACGAACCATTGCTTGAAATTTACGATATACCTAGCTACTTCCTGTAATAGGCATTGTCTGTTGTGTATACTAATTCTAATTTCTGCTCGTACATAGTGACGAAAGGCTTCCCTAATGATATTCCTTTGCTTTGTTGCTCTATGACAAATAAATTCAGCTAATGTAGTTTTATTATTTCTTTTTGACTTAGACAATATTACTATAAGATTTTCAAAAAACTACTTACAAAGTCAAACTGTTACAAGAGATAATTAATATTTTTCTGTGATGCTTAGATTCCTGGATAATGTTTTAAGCGTCAGTGCAAGTAGTTTTTTAATCCAAATATCGAATTCAAAATGTCATTAGGGAGTATGATTCACTGATAAGATTATTGTTAAGTGAGTTATAGTATTTCCAACTCGAATCACACTAAGAAGCTTTTATAATACTGAAGTTCAATGTTCTAGCATTCTGTAGATGCATTGCAGATATTGTTTTTCCCAAGATTAACACATCCCATTACTTGTCATTTTTAGAGTCACCACCATCAACTTCATATAAGAGCCATCACTATTCTCGCATGTACTATCGCGAGCACTTTAAACGACTCAAACTGCCATAAAACGTATCTATTGTAGGCTTTCCTTACTCGGAGCAATATTTAGGTAAATATAACTGGACAACTATAATAAGCCGTATAGCCGCAGGCCGGAGGGTAGACAGTATCTAAAAGAAATTTAAGCGAAAATAATTATGAATATATTTGACATGAATATGATGTACTGAGCGAAGGTAGACCGTACTCAAATTAATTGAATAAGAGAAAATGTCATCATTTTTCTCAGGGAAAATATTGATCTAACAACAATTATTGCAAAAATTATAAACTTACAGATTAGGACACGTAATTATGGAAAGAATTTAATATTATTTTATTAGTATGTGGTCAATGTTTTAATAGAAACAGCCGATAATAGATAACGTATAGAAATATTATGTGATTAACGTCTTTTTACAAGAAATCTTAAATTAAACAAGGTATACTTCTAATACAAAAATATCTTTTATTTCTTAGCCTTTTGTGAAATTTTATTTAAAATGTCGGTTTTAATTGAAATAGTACTTATAATTTACTAACATTAACAATACAAAATTTGATGAAGAAATATAGTTGTTTATAGATGCACGTTATGGTTATATAAAAGAAGATTAATGATAATATTTGTCGGTGTTTGTTTTGCCGGAAAAGAACTTTAAACGTTTGTATAAATACGACAGTTATATTAATTTAATAAGAATTTAAAGCCAATATTAGTTATTTCTTTGTACAATTTGCACTACTGAAGTAAATTCAATATAATTTCTTTGAAAAAGTAATTGTCAACCGTTAAGTACCTGGAAAATGTTTAATTTAGACCAGTCAAATGCCGTGTAATACGTTTTCAATTGTCTCGTCCCATAAAATGTTCCTAAATCAACTGATAATTACCTTAAATATATTTCGCCCTATTAAAAAATTAATATATATTCAGAAATAAATATTTGTTTAAATTGATATTTAATTTTAATCATTTCTTAATGTTTTGTAAACATTGTTTTTCCTTCATCAGATTTCCTATAAATACAATAGTAATATTATATATAAAAATATATTTTAAACTTGCACCGCGTATGAATGTTCTAGACATAATATTAAACAGAGCGAATTTCGTCAATAAATACGAATCATATTATAATCATGAAGGATGTATTACAACCATCATAGGGTATATAATTTATTGCGAATCTTTCTACCTGCTTGTTATCGACCCCTAATTACAGTCGCCCAGTGCTACTTGTCAAATGTTTCGAGAAGCTGTATACGGCCATAACGCTTGAAGTGTGAGTCGTTTAAAATGCTCGCGATAGTACATATTATGTTCGACAACCCAGCCGAAAAGGAGAAATCTTGCGTCTTTAATAATTATCTAGACTTATGCAAAAATCTCATCTAATTAATTACGATATGTGCCTTTTACTAATTCACACGCACTCAGTTTTAAGTTTTCTTGTTAGAATTAGACGAATGCTTCTTTTATATCAAAGTATACGGCATACCGCGTTAATTAATCAGTAATAAACAAAACAAAGGAAAGCAAACTTCCGTACGGAATAAGTTTATTTCAACAAATAGTAAGAGGAGAAACAAATAAATATGTATAAATAAATATATACAGATACACAATACAACAATTTCTCTCTCAATAGCATAGCAATAATATATTTATATTATTTGTCTTTCGTGATATTCTCACCATCTATTAGAAAAGTAGCCGTCTAATTAGCAATCTTGTACTTTTATGATAGTGTAGTAAGTGTTGTACGATAGAAAATAATTCATAAACATGCTTTAGATTATTATTACAATCCGAACAATAGAAGGAAAATTAAAATAGATATATAAATTTGGTTAGGCTGTATAGACATAGTGAGATTTCTAAAGTTTCACATTATGAGCAAAATATTTGTCTTCTCTATCATATATTCGGAAAATTATATATTAACGTTAAAAAATCGATAAACAAATAAACAACTAATAATTTGACCCACACTAAATTATGGGTGGCCAGTCATTTATTCAAAATAAAATTAAAGCAACAAAATCTCATCTCAGCATCTTGTTATTTTAAGTCGGACAAGTCATAATAAAACCCGCCATCAAATTGCTCAACTCATTGCAACTTCAGTTTTATTAGGTAAACTATGCTAAGAATATTTGAAACTTTCAAGACCGTTCAAATTAAATTTTCTTTTGTCAGAAAATATGACGTTCTTCCACTTATTCGCCCATATCATATAGTCCTGCGCAAATTTTTGTTCAACTTGCTTGTGTCGTTTCAATAAAGGTGGTTTATGTATCGAAAACCTTTACTACCGGACAAAATTTCTCGTACTCATCCCTTAATTACTGCTAAATTCAAATCAGATTTTGTTTGGGTTGTAGTTACGTTACTAGGTTAACCGAAATATTAATGAACACCGCCTTAACGTTACATCTTTTAACGTTATCTTTGTTGTGTCCCGATTTCACTAATTGTTGATTTTGTAGTCTTGTTTTTTTAGCTGTAGCTTGGTTTGAAAACCTTGCCTCTTTAAAACAATTTATTTTTATTTCTTAATTTGCGTTTAGCAATTTACCTTGAAGTAAATATAAGAATAAAGGCACTTTTGTGCATGCATCGTTCCAAATTTTCAGTAATTAGGGTTTCTACGAATCAGTAGCCCTCAGAAAATATTTAGCTTATACAGTACTACAATATTTTTTAAATATACATCGTTATAGGTATATTATATTATTAAGTACTTAAAATTTACAGAACTGAATGAAAGATTAACTTTTATCTTGTTGTTCTCATTTTTCTTATATCTCTCTGCTGTCGTGTTTCCGTTCAAGTTTCTCCAAATTCTGGTGAAATCGATCAGCCTTTATTAAAATCTCTTAGTATGAAAATAAGTGGTATAGTGATAAGTAAACATGGCATATGCTTACCACATGCAATGCAGGAGAGTTATGGGGTCTGCGGGCAGCCAGCGTACGGCCGAAAAATAACGTTGTGTTTAGTTTAGCGATAAAGTAACCCTCCTTTTGAAATTTTCCAGCATATTTGCCAACATTTATTTATAAACATCACTAGACATTTTTATTCCATATATACATATATACTCATGTTTCTTAGTAATCTCATGCAAATGCTCTGATGTCTAGGTAAAAATACATAAATACTTAAAAGAATATGCTAAAGGTACGACTAGTTGTAGTAAACGACACAACAACTTACATAAATCTGATTTATGCAGGTAGGAATGTTGCTAAAATGCAAAACAAAATTCCAGCAAATAAATGTCAAATCCGAAAACAAAGTAGAAAAAACAATAAAAAGAACAGAAATTATACAGGAACTAAAGTAATAAATAAAAAATACATATACCTAGCTGGCCATGATTTTTATGCAGTTAAAAATCAATATATCTAACAAGTAGAAGTGGAAAAACGGCTATTTTCGCCAGAGATCGATAAACAACAGTGATCAAAAGAGCAATTTAACTATGCAAATTAGATAAACAAAATACCTTATATTAAAGTACACAACTACCAAATCAACTTTTTTGTGCTTAAAATTAAATTGCATTCGTTTATTGGTAACGATTATGGATGCCACGCAGGTTGTCTTCGGAGCGGGACAGATTTGTATGTTGTAGTTAATAGAATAAAATGTAAACCTCATTTTCCGTTAACATTATAGAGATGTTAATATAACTGTATCATAATGTGTAATTATAATTATTGTTATATTATACATCTTACTTTCCAACACAATATCGAAGACATTATTGGCGTAACTTGTGTTAATTAATAGAAACTTGAAATTAAGTGCATCCTACTATTAATATGCATTTATCTTTGGAATTAACCCAGTATGTACATTTTTGTTCCGACTGAAGGTAACCATAATATATTAGAAATTTCGGTGTGTCATTATGAAACTGGAAATTATAAGAAGAAAATATTGGTCTGGGAAAGACTAAAAAAATGTAGACAAAAATCGTTAAATATGAAATGCATGAATATAAGTGCGTATATGTATGTACATATATCAATATCATTGAAATAGAAAGTTTTTTTGGTATGGTACTTTGATAATTGACGAACTAGCTTGCAACGCTAACTACAAATTATAAGAACGCGCGTGATATTTTAAATTTTGTATTTCCTATAGTTTATTAATAAGTAGGTGTAAAACGAAAAAGATAAAATAAACTACGTTCTATAATTCCGTAAATTACAAGAGTGTCTACATAAATATCTGTGTATGATATAAAACCACACTAATGATAAATACCGAACATAAAAGTTTTATTTTGTGCCTTTTTATCTAATTATCTAATAAGGATACTGAGATATGTACATACATATACATATGTATGTATTTGTAGACGAATACGTGTGTACTGAATCTGGAGCTTCAATACTAGGTAGTGGTAAGATTGATGCAGTAACACATTCACATAATTATTAAAATCATTATTACCAGTAAAAGGTGCAACATTTTACAGAAGTAAGGATGATAATCATAACGGCAGCAGGAATAATGCTAACTGGTTATGTTCAATTGCGTAACTGTAGTAATCATGAGACATTACGAAAATTAAAATTAACCAGCATGTAACATATAAAGCTAAAATTTATGCCAAAGGCAATTTGTATTTCCAATGGAGTTTAAATTATGTATTCGTATTTCCAATACACAGCAGATTTCCAAATAAAACCGTACAACAATAACAGCAGTAAGAAATAGTAACAGTTTGAATTAGTGTAATTTAATTAATTAGTTTTAATAAATTGGATAGAATGTATCTTAGAAACGTAATAGTATTTATAGAATTTCGTCTGCAAGCTGTATGTTTATAATACATTAAAATAATACCTAAAATCGTTCGCTTAGCAAGCTTAACTTGAAATGAAACTTAAATAAATTTTCTGTTTTTGAATGTCACGCGTTGAATCTAACATAATTCCAGCTAGTTTAATACAGGAATTCCTGTGATATTTCGGAATTTTCTATTCCATAAAGAGCTCTTCACATCCAACAATCATTTCTCATTCGAATCATTCCTTTCCGCCAAAAAACTACACCTATCATTTTTAGTTTTAATTTCTAGAGGAAAACAAGATTTTTCATAACTTTATAGTGACTATCCTTTTCTCACTTATCTAAAATCTACAATAATGTCAAATAAATGTAACAATTATTTTTGTTACAGCACAAGTAGGATGTGATAACCGCAAAAAGTAAAAGCAATGACAAGGGGAATTTGGATCATGTTGACCTTATGTGTTGTATCCGAACATTGTGCCTATTCGGAGTTAATAGGAGATCATGTATGTCAAGAGGAACATAGGTATGTGCAAACTATACATAACATTTTACACTTCTATAATGGATAATCAGGTCTATTCTGTAACTCATAGTGGTTACTTAGCAACTGATTTGAGTGGTTAAAACTGAAGGTCAGTTGCTAGGAAATTTATTCCAATTCTCTAAAAATTTAAGTTGTTAAAATTAAACCACTAGTGGCTAGCATAGTGGTTAACTTAGCAACGCTTTCGAGGCTGTTGCTTATTTTTGTCACTTGATAGTTAACCTTATTTGTGAAAGATGTTTGGTTTAATGAGAAGAATAGAAAACGAAATTGAGAGACTACAACAAAGGTAAAATACATAAATAAAAATATTTTATGAAAAGGTATGTATAAATCATTAAATTTTAGACAAAATTTGAATCTTGCACGGCGAAATTTACGGGATAACAGTAATCCCTTTGAGTTACCTGACGCTTATTTCATAAAGTTATTCAGAGTGAATAAAGAATTATGCAGGGACATATGTGAAATCCTTATTCCCCATATGCATATGGCTAGAAGAACAACTGCTATACCAAGCCATCTGAAGGTGTGTAATATTGATCAAGTGTAATTCGAAAATATAGATTAATGTGAATATATAAATTGTAGATACTATTATCATTAAATTTTTTTGGACATGGGTCCTATCAAACACCTATAGGAACAGCAATGAGTTTTCCGGTTAGTCAACCTACTGTCAGTCGAGCAATAACGGAAGTATCAGAAATAATTTGTAATGTTTTGCTGCATCGTCAAGTCGTATTTCCTATACAACAACACCATATAGACAACATAAAGGAAGGGTATGTTTTCATGTATGTATACTTATGTAGCATCCACTAGTATACTCGTAAATAAAGATTACTTGACCAAAAAATTATACGAGTCCTCCAAAAGCAAGAAAATTAAAACATAAGTGACATTTAAAAATCCAAAAAATTTGAGAATTATTTAATTTATCTACTGATTAACTAATTTTCCAGGTTTTTACAAAAATTTGCAATGTCAAATGTAATAGGGTGTATTGATGGAACACATGTGGCTATTATTAGTCCTCCAATGGAACATCCCATTTATCCAGGCGCAGCATATTATAACCGCAAAGGCTACACTAGTATTAATGTGCAAATTGTAATTAAGTATATACATATAATGATATATAGTTCCTTCTATATAGATTTTCTAGATTTGTGACTCCTCCCTTAAAGTCACCGCAATCAATGCCAGATATCCAGGTAGTACTCATGATGCTGCTATATGGCAAACATCATGGATACAACAGAATTTGAAGGAGAGATATTTAGATGGTGAAACCAATACCTGGTTATTAGGTGATTCAGGCTACCCTCTTCAACCATGGTTGCTCACACCAGTAAATGATGCTCCTGAGAATACACCTGAAGGACGATACACTGCAGCTCATTGTTCATGCAGGAATACAGTGGAACGAACTATAGGAGTATTAAAAAGCAGGTTTAGATGTTTATATAAGCACCGTGTATTGCACTATTCACCACCAAAGGCAGGGATAATTATATATGCATGTGCAGCATTACACAATATGTGCATCGACAGAAACATCAATAATGATGATGAAGAATTAATTATGAATGAAGTTGAGCAGGATGATCACCCGGTAGTTGATATGAATCAGGATTTTTATAATCAAGGGCTTCGGGTAAGACAGCAGTTAATACAAAACACATATGTGTAATTTATTGTTGTAAGGAAATATGTATACAATACAGTATTATTTTATTTATAATGTTTATTTTCTTAATTTCATGACCACAACGTAACATATATAAATCCTCATAAATACATAAATAAATAAATAAATAAATAAATAAATTCTCATAATAAATAACTACAATAGATTCTCATAAATAAACAAATTCTTAGAAATAAATACAACAGATCCTCATAAATAAATAAATTCTAATGACAAATAAATACAAAAGTACCTCACAAATAAATATAGCAAACTAAATAAAATAATTCAAAAATGTTTTCTATATAACTATCCTCTGTTTCCTCAATGTGCGTACTAAAGACTTTACTGCATCTGCTATTTGCACATTTGATTTTTCAACATCCCTCAAAGCAATTGTTGTTCTATCTACTGCAT
The DNA here is from genome assembly GCA_023690525.1 of Holotrichia oblita. Classification (NCBI taxonomy): domain Eukaryota; kingdom Metazoa; phylum Arthropoda; class Insecta; order Coleoptera; family Scarabaeidae; genus Holotrichia; species Holotrichia oblita. The sequence continues at coordinate 80,052,827 of CM043020.1, read as the reverse complement.
TTATTAGATGTTGACTACATTCTTGATATATCTTGACATCTTTACTTAAAGTCTCTTTGCTGGATACTACAAATAAATAAACTGAAGCCTCACACCGTACCTACATGAATAAAATGTTTACCTTTACGTTTCTGACTTTTCCGTTTAGGTATATTTTCTTTTCTTCGGTATTTCCAGAAGGGCCTGCTGTCTCTAGTATCACTGGTATTTCTTTAAGAAAAGCTTCCGATACTGCTTGCACAGTGGATGGTGGTAACCCTACTTCGGGGAGGGATGGATCACCACTACACGTGACCTTCCCTATTAATCCCATTAATCTTTCTTCTATATCAGTTAGCGGTTTTACCATTTTGGGACCACCACCTGTTCCTCGACATTCAACTAAGTTTTGTCGAGCTTTAGATTTTATCTTACTTTTGTATTCAATAAAAGTCTACAATATAATCAAATACATCCACATTATATTTCAACACTATATATATAAACTACTCACCCGTTTCCACTGGTCTACTGTCTTCTGTGGTCCCCGACAATTATTTAATTTTTTTGTGACATCTGCCCACATCTTATCGACTTCCTTTTTTTCAGTAATTTGTATTTTTCCTAGTTTCATTGTTGGATTTTCTTCTACCGCATTTATTAAAATATTATATTGTTCTTGCGTTGTTCGCGATGCTCGACCGTGTTTCTCTTCAGTCATAACTTAAAATATTTTAACTCTATACGCTGTTTTTTAATACACTACTGTAATCTCTGTTTTGTCTCTAACCTCTAACTACAAACGCCTATAAATAGCGCGGGAGAAATTATAGTGTGGCCACCTGATAAACATTAAAATTGCTGGTAAAAATGTATAGCATACCTAAAAACATCTGATTCTACTTGCATGCGAACGCGCAAACTTCATTACGTAGTAAGCCACCGTGCTTAATTCGATACATTTAACAAGTTGCCTATTGTAGATGTTACAGAATACAAAAATAAAATCGGGTTGCTAAAAAAGTTGCTAAAACTAAGTGGCTAGTAAACCACTTTTATTAACAACGAAGTTACAGAATAGACCTGAATGACAGTGATTATTTTTTAAAGTTGTTAAAATTCCATACTTTTTCTAATATTTCGAAATAACTGGAAGACAGATCGCTATTAGATATATGTTGTTATGTGATATTTAAACTTATTGTAACTTATTGTTCACGTTAATTGTTAAAAAAAAAATCTTAGAACAGCGATAGAGGGAGTGGAAAAAGAAAAACACAAATATAATAATAGTAATTTTTATTTGAGAGAAAAATTCAAAATTTAATGTAACATACACATACAAACACATACATGACACAACACGACCCGATTAGGCATCAATTTCTAAATTAAAAATACATCGTACAATAAATTAGAAAATCTAGTGGGGAATGACGTAACGGCAGTTTTGGTAGTTCGGAGCAGCAGCAGGTGGATGTAAACAGATTTGTTTTGACAGAAAGAAAACAGTCAGCAAAAAATTTTAATTCAAAGAAAACACACATAAAAGTATTTAACAAACAATTAGATATTTATACAATAACGCTACAAGTGATAAGTGGGTGTTAGAGTATAAAAAGAAGAAAGAACAGAGAAAAATTTATCAGGACGAGCGAACTTAAAGGGAAATTGAAGAGGGTTAATTAAAGAAGAATAACTAAATAAACACGCACACACACACACATATAATTAGCAAGGTAAGAAAGAGGGTGGGATAATTTTAAGACTTTTGTACAATTTTATTATTATATTTGTGTTAATAATTTCAATCTTTCATTTCTGTCGTTTGTGACAGAACAATGTATATACATATTTTGATTCGTATATACTGTAGGAAACTGAAACGAATGTCAGATTTCTCTTGTTAAAATATGAAAAATAGCTCTATAACTGACGTCAACTATCTTAAATAAAATGTTCTCTTATCATCATCTACAAACTTTCATCAATTATATTTTTATTATTTGTTAATACCTTAATGAGCTACCTTTTCGACCCCTTACAGTAATCGCAGGAGCTTGCGCACGAAACAAGTAAATTAGATTTTTGTACAAAAAATTAGACTTCTTACAATTTTTTTTTAACAAAGCAGCTAAAAATACAACTTCTTTGACTTCTAGATTTTTAATTTCCAAATCAAATATTTACAATAAACATTTCTGGAATACCAAACGTTACAATTTGCCAGAATGTATATATTAAAATATGTGAAATTACTGTCAGTGTCAGAACTGATAAAATTGTTAAACTTTACATATTAAAATATGTAGATATTTCATTACAGTCTGTCAAAGCGTTTTTTAAATATTAAATAAACACACTAAAACAATACTTACAGAACAGTTTTTAATATTTTAATATGAGTAATTCGATAATAGGTTGTTTTTGCATTTGATGCAATAAAACTGTAAATACTTTAGCTACCTTGAGATGAGCGATCCCTTCGAAAGTAGGGTAAGATTATTTCATTTATTTGCAATATCCAATAAAACATTTGTTTCGGTTATTTATTGTTGATTTTATTAAATAAATCAATGCATGAATAATATGTCTCCTACACTAGCATAAATTAGTCATTTATCCACTCTTCATTGATGCATTCCAACGTAAATAGGTGTAATCAGAAACTTGTCAGTTTCATTGCTGTTTTCTTTTTATGCATAATATTTGTATGTTTTCTCCTTCCGTAAACTATATTGAACAGTAGCCATTCACAAACAAGTTATCACAAAGACGATATATAACATATGTCCTAGAAGTTTTAACACAAAATAGGCATTATTAGATATCATAAGAACAACTTAAAACTTAACTACTTCATTAAATTATTAAATTAAGTGAAGTAGTTGTCGTCTTGGTGTTTCCTATTTCGGGCTTTCCACCCTCCGTGATAAACCTTTCGCAATAGTAAAGCCCAAAAATCCTATAATGAGTTAGTCAGAGGGCGTTTACTGACATTCATTTGTATTACGGCAGAAGTCGGAACACTCACTTCCTCTATCTGCATTTCTATTTATGGTCAACGCTTCATTCTCCATATCTGTAAGATCTGAAATTCAGCCTAAATTTCAAATGTGAAATTTAGTTAATACCTAATATTACCAAAAAATTTTTAAGAACAAAATATCGTTATTTTGCAACAGAGTAATATCCCTAACCGTAGCGTTACAATCTGTATGCAAGAACTTGAAGATCTTATAGAAAGAAGGTGCAAGAAATCAAATTCTTAGTTGTAAAGAGAATACAAATAGGGACTATACCGTTGAAGTGTATAAATAATCCTGCAGCTATATGCCCCAAATTTACTGAAAGATAACCTGGCCTAAATTACTGAATCTAGTTGGGGGCTTAATTACTTGGCAAGTACAAGAAAAGCTCAAGATTGTTATTATTCTAATAAGATTCTGCCTTTAGAGAATTCATTGATAGAGAATAGAATAGCTAGTTTAATTTGATGCTATTTTTATTTTCCACATAGTTGTAAGTACTTATAGAAGTGTTTGTAGATCTTCTAAAGTATCTTGCTTCCTGGATAAGCCTTGTTACTTGACATTTATGAGAGAACTTAAGTTAACCACTCTTTTGCGTCACGTTTTCGCTTATCCGCACAAGTTAATGATGTGCTTTCTTTGAAATATACATGCATGTATACAGGGTTTTCACGGCCGAATAGTACATAACTTAATTACGAAATATTGTGAATAGATAAAATTGGTTTGTTAAATAGAATTTTGACAGGCCGACATTCCCAATAATTTCAAGTATATTAAAAAAGTACGGTCGAAATTTAAATATTTTTAAATATAAGTATATACATATGTACATATACAGGGCAATCCAAATTAAGTGTTCAACATTGATAACTTTGTTATTATTCAAGATACAAGACTGTTTAAATTAGCAAACTTGTACTACTTTTAACTTTAATATGGAAGAATAAATAAAACAAATGCGCAGCGCGTTTTCGAGTTTTGCCGAAAAATATGTTTTTTTCTCAAATGGAAACCCCTGTATATTATATCATTTTCTGTTAGAACATTAATTTTTAAACAAAAAATCTTATAAGACATTTTTTACTGCGATTAAAAATACTTGAGTTATAATGAATAAACGAAAACAGCTAAATAAGTTTTATAAACCAACTTTATTTTATACATAAACTTATCATTAAAAGAAAATAAAAATTACTGATTTTTTTATAGAAGATGTTCAAAAATACCACCTTGTTGTTCAATACATTTTTGTACACGCTTCCGAACTTCTCGAATTGCTTAGCTGTTTTTATTTAGTCATTATAACTCAAGTATTTTTAATCGCAGTAAAAAAATTTCTTATAAGATTTTTTTGTTTAAATATTAAAGTTCTAGTAGAAAATGATATAATATACAGGGGTTTCCATTTGAAAAAAAAAATATTTTTCGGCAAAACTCGAAAAACGCGCTGCGCATTTGTTTTTTTATTCTTCCATCTTAAAGAGCGTTAAAAGTACTATAAGTTTGCTAATTTAAACAGTCTTGTATCTTTAATAATAACGAAGTTACCAATGGTGAACACTTAATTTGGATTACCCTGTATATTAATAATGTGTTTTGTTTTATACCTATGCAGACAAAGTATCAATAAATTTCATATTCGAGTAGTTAAATTTATATAGTTAAATCAATACGTTCAAATGGATCGAGAAGTATGCTATTTGAGTTTCACTAGTCAATAATATTAATAAGTGTATATAAGTCCATTAAGTATAGATACCCATCGAACGGAGACATTTTTTTGCGCTCTGGCAATTATATGTTCATATCACGCGTTTCATGGCGTGCTCATTCCAACATTACTACTATTCATCAAAGAAAAGAAAAGCCTCTTTAAAGGAAGTAAGCTATTAATGCGATTTACGCTAATACGGAAGAGTTATACGGTATATTCCTAATCTGGTTTGGACGTAAGGCATACGCCTATGCGCAAAAAGAAAGTAAAAGTTTGTTTTTATTATGTACAAAGACGACTATACATAATAAAATGCTGTATCCTATTTGTAATGAACACTATCGTTTGTAAGTTTATGTTTGTTACTCCTTTTAGAATACCAAATACGCTTGATAATTATATGTATAAGATGTAGTATATACTTACGAAAAGTATTAGAGATTCGATGCGAAACATAAAATTATTACTACTTACTTTTAAACTTATATTTCGCTGATAAATTATGCTGTATATCTGCTAATGCTTCACCGATATTTTGTATAGTTGTTAACTTATGTTCCAGATACTTCTGAGTATCCCGTTCTCCTTCTAATGTGCACTGATCATAGTGTGTCATTGTTTTCTAATTCCATTTGTAAATGTCAGCAACACCATAATACAAAACTTTATATCCATATTATGAAGGCGACTGTAAACAGGTGCCGATTTAATTATTACAGTTTTAGATAATAAGCATTGTGTAACCTACTACATTTTCAAACTGTATATTATTAGATCTGTATATTATTACATCTTCTATTCTTAATTCTTAATGAGGAGTATTTATTATTTCGGTTTGCGCTTTGTACACATTTTTGTAACTATTATTAAAAATGCAAAATATCCCTTAACGTGCCATGGCTGTTATATCATTCTCTTGGGAAAACCAGTTTTATTTCTCGAAGAAAATTAATTTCAAATATCTTGCAACTAAAACTTTAGTCAAACATCGAAAAATCAGCATTTTTTACCTAGGAAAGCAATGCTGTGTACTGGTCTGGCACTTAGTATTTCTCAATTACGTGTAATTACATTTCTTCTACGCACTAAAATTGGAACAACAGTATCCACTGTAGCACTGAAATCCATTTCACTGCAATAGAAATCGTACTTCACCTAAAGTTGTAGTGCATCTAACACGGAAGCAAATATAAAATTAAAAAATGAAGGCACTTACATAAAATGCAATTACTTTCATATATGAGTTGAGTAGTGTTAAGCTAGTGAACATCGTTAGCTAAGTGAACATCTTACATAATTTACAAGAATTTATATAAGAACTTTACAAACAAATACTTTTTAAATAGCAAATATAGTAGATCTCAATTTAGCAGTACTAAGATAGCCGGTTTTTGTTAAAAAAGTTACATCCATAGCATTTTACTAATAAAAAAATATTAGGTTGCAAAGATACTTATAATAACAGTAATAATATAATATATTTATTGTTATAAGAGCTGCAGATATTGATATTGTCAAAATGTACTCATCTAAAATATACATATCTACAAATACACATACCGGAAAAATATATATTTCTACAACTATGTAGATTTATAAATTTGTTATTCAGGCGCTCAGTGAAATGAATGATTTAAGAAATAGGATTTTAATTTTGTTTTAATTCTTGGGACTTCGTTAGGCAGGTGGTTGTAGTATATTATAGGATTATATTATTATTGTTTATATATTTATATTATTATTTGATTATTATATATATATACATAGGTACATGGTATTTCAGATACTGAGTGGATTTTACTACTATTGTATGTATGTACCTACTACAATTTATTAGAAACCTTTTCTAATACTCTTTAGAAAAAATAAGTGTTTCAAATAAATATAATGACCAAAGCGTAGTTCCTCACAAAGTGTGTGGCAGGACGTTAACGAAGAAACACCCATTATGTATCGAATGTATCGTGCGTTTCTGCATAAGATATACACCATTCGCTGCAGGTGTAGCATCCAGAACACCAAACCGTAAGGCGGACGAGTCTCAACATTAGCAAAATAGAACATTTTGATGGAGTTCGCACTGACTGTACCTCTCAATTTTCAGAAATTGTCCAATTGTTATCCAAAGCATGACGCAGTCCTTCGCAGGAATAGATTGTCCATCACACCTTGTATATAGACCTTGATTTAAGACTGTGTTTGCATTTCTGAATCTAATAAATCCTGTTTTATCGGCATTCAATATCAAGCCAGTTTCATTGCACCAATCATTTATCGATGCAGAACTCGTTAAAGTTTCAATTTCAGTTTTTATATCATACAGCTGGTGTCATTAGTAAACTAATATAATTTTGATGATCCTTCTACCGAATTCAGATTATTGGTGAATATGAAAAATAAGACTGACTCTAAAATCAACTCATGTGGAACACCATCAGTAACAGCATTCAACGATGAATAGCATATTTGTTCCTGCTACTGCGAAAACAAATCATATGCAATACGAGGGAGCGTTTTTATATTCGCGGAATGAGCGGGTTGTAGGGGGGTGATTAGGCGCATTGGGGGCGTGGCCTGTGCAGCGACTCATAATTAGTATAAATACGAAGTTTCATTGTTATTAGACAGTTAGACAGTCTGTACAGCAAGCAAAACAAACACGAACATCAGGAAAAACACCAACGAATGATTCCCATACCCCGCAAAACAAACACCCTCGCCATACACCTGCGAAACCTTCACACACGTCGGTTACATTTGCACAACCTGCAGACGCCAACCTTTCTCAATCGTTGGTCGCTCTGCAAGATTTGTTGGTGCATATAGCCAACATAACGAAGGCAATATCTCGGTATATCCCAAGCGAATCATCAACTAATAGTCATGAGCGTAAAAATCGCTAGTTCTTTTCCCAGCTTCTCAGTGATGGCTTGGAATGCTAACGGGATCAAAGAGAAAAAATCGGAACTGATACAATTTATTCAAAATCAACAGCTGGACATAATTATGATTAGTGCAACTTGGCTCAGACCAGGCGACAACTTCAAGATTCCCAACTACAGGATTGCTCGTTCGGACCACCTCACGGGTCGCGGGGGCGGAGTGGCCTTGGCTATCAAGAGGCACATTCCCCACTCTGTCATCCAGGTCCCGGGCCTGCGCGTTTTGGAGGCTACGGGGTGCAGATCTCGCTTAAGAACATCGGACAGGTAAACGTCTTCTCTGTGTATGCTCCTCCCTCTAGGGCTTTTGATCCCACGGATTTTGATCAACTCTTTTCTTCGGATATTCCGGCGCTAGTCGCCGGTGACCTCAATACGAAACATCGCTTGTGGGGGTGCCGGGTCTCGAACGAGTTTGGAAGACGATTATACACCTTCGTCGCCTCCAACTCTGTTGCGGTTCACCCCCTCCCCCCCCCCCCCCCAACGAGCCGACATTTTTCCGTCCCGGCACTGTGCCGGATATCCTGGATATGGCCATATCCAAGAATCTGCCCTCCTCCACACAAGTGGAATCAGTGGCCGAGTTATCATCGGATCGTAACCTCATCATCATCAAGCTGGGGGGAGACCTCTCCACCCTCAAGCCTCCACTGCGGAGAACTATAGACTGGATAAAATTTGATAGTAAAATCAACGAACTGGAACTGTTTTCATCGGGTTTTCCCCAAACCACTGACCAGCTAGAACTTCAGGCACAAAACCTTACGGATGGCATATTCAGATGCCTGCAGCAGTCCACGTCGTTCAGTGCTCCGGGAGCCGATCGTTGGCTCCCTGTAGACTTGAGGACCCTTATAAGTGAAATATGGAAAAAATCGAATATCGTGCCGTTATAAAGTTCCTTACCATGCAAGGAAAATCAGTCGCGACCATAATGAATGAGATGTCATTGATTTACGGCAACTCTTGTCCAGGAAAAACCATGGTATACAAGTGGCATAGTTTATTTAAACAAGGAAGGGAATCCCTTGAAGACGACCCGAGCTGGGAAACTCATGGCAACGGTATTTTGGGACTTGGAAGGAATATTGTTGATTGATTATAAAGATAAAGGTGTTTCTATAACCGGAGAATATTACGCTTCAATATTAGAGCGACTAAAAGAAGCCATTAAAGAGAAAAGACGGGGAAAATTGATGAAAGGTGTGCTGCCTTTGCACGACAATGCACCCGTCCACAAGAGCCGCGTTGCGTTAGCTGCCCTGCATAAGGTGGGCTTCGAAATTGTGAATCACTCACCCTACAGCCCAGACCTGGCCCCGAGTGATTATTACCTGTATCCAAAAATGAAAAAAGAGTTGAGGGTAAAAAATTTACTGCCGATGATGAAATCAAGGAGGCAGTTTCGGCGTATTTGGCAGATAAAGAGAAATCATTTTTTTATGAGGGTATAAATAAATTAATTGAAAGATGTGAAAAATGTATCCGTCTTGCAGGTGAATATATTGAAAAAGAAAAATAATTTGGTTTTTTTTATTTCCACCCCTTATCCCCCATTCCGCGAATATAACAACGCTCCCTCGTACCTCGAATTCCAATTTCTAACATGATGGTGAGATTGAATGATCGACCAAGTCAAATGTCTTACACATGTCAAAGAGGACTTCAATCACAAGATTACGTTGATGGATTTCATGACTAATATTAATATATATTATTATTATATTATTAATATACAGGCTACGGCTAAAGTATTTCACCAAGTAGAATAACAGGCAAACGCTTAGAACTTTAGATTTGATATTTGGTAGCGTTAAATTGTATATTATAGCCAAGATTTTGACATAAATTTCACTTGTTTCGTGCAATTTATCTGGGCAAACCGACGCCATCTTGCTTTTTTAAAATAGGTACAAGGGTTTAACTTTAGAGCATTCGAGAGCTGCTTACTCCCAAAATACAAAGACATACATTATAAAGATGTTTATTGGAAAATAATTTATAAAAATCGTGAAAAATTAATAATGAAATACCTACCTATTGCAATATTGTTCGAGTTAGGCGTGATGGGACCTAAAGGATGGCTTAGTTCCAATTCACTTTTAGCTGGTTTCGTATAACTGATTAAGCAATCCTAAACTCTATTTTCTGAATTTAGTATTAAACTGTCATACGCTTCAGGGATTGCTGGATTGTTAGAGGACTTATATACATACATATGTATATGGAATAGATCGCGTGCGTCTTGTGCTGTTAGTTTTAGATTTGTAGTGTATAGCCTTTCTCATTACTTTGAATTTTGGTGGCTGGGAAAATCTGTCATAGAACAGAGTCAATACATCCTGTGCACCAGTATTCCAAGAGTATACATATACATATCCAGCTAACTCCCCCATCTTAAACAGACTAAAACCTAACAATAGCCTAGTCTGAAAAATACAATCTATACACATAGTGCTAGCAAATATGTTATCTATCATAGTTCTGGAGTGCTGGATAATGAGACTAAAATTTTTAACATGTCAAAGAAAGTTAAATTATTTAAAAATATTTAATAACGTTCGAACACGATTATTGTCATTTTGATAGTTAATATTAAATTTTTCGCACACTATATTTCATTTTCTTTTAAATACTTCCTTTAACAATAAGAGTAAATTTTCAACAAATACACGCTACTATGTCATTGGTCATTGATATTGAACGTATTGTAAATTAATGGAATTGTGCCAGTACTTGTAAATGTACATCTATTAAACGTAAATTTATAACAGACATCAATCCAATTTAAAGAAATTCATATTATTCGCTATTTATGCAAGCCTTATTTTCTATTAATTGGAAACGAAGGAAAGGAAAGGAAACGAAAAATAACGTATGTGCTAAATACAATAAACGGAATGGATGTAGAACTCAAACAAAATACTCTACTTTCCAACGTAACTACTGACCTCGAGACACATAGATACATTAACAAATCTTCAAAACAGTTCTCTTTACGTATACGAAATGGGATTTCAAAATCTACTGCAACAATATTTAATGGTCCGATAGTACTCAATACATTTCATGAAAATTATTTTATACCACGCTAGAATCGGAAGGCTATTAATTCTATCAGCTACCATAAGTATACGTACACCTCGTCGTTTTACGTAACTACAAACTGTACCGTATGCATTTCAGTTCAGTATTTCCTCAAGCATTTCGATTTGTTATTGATACAAATTAAACTTACTAATTATTTTAACCTTCCTGTAGCACGCATCCAGACGGGATGCTCCCTATCCTTATTTGCCTTTGAGATAAATTGTTAGTATAACATTTTCATAGGACATTTGCATATGCGTAAATGTTTATGTATCTATGTTGTACCTACCAAGGCCGGCATTATGAATTAAAGTTAAAATCTTGGCAATTTTACGCTGATACTTTTTGTTTGTCCCAATTACGAGTAAGACATTAACATTTTTAGTTCGCGTGTTTATCTAATTACATTAATACATTAACCTCGAATATTTTTTCTCTTTTGAGCGTACTAATTTTAAAGTTTGCTTCTCTTACTTTGTGTGAACTCTTGATATTTACAGATGGTATTACTAGCTTGTTAAAATATTGCTTCATAAAAAGTTTTATACCAATAATTAAGAAATCTTGATTGCCAAGGTATAGTAACGAGCATAAATAAGGTTTGATTAGTATTTTGTGTCAAAATATATGATTTGTAATCCAGCCTATTAATTAATAATGTACGTTTGCAATCACCAGACTATACCAACTAAGCAAAACGAAAAATTGAACCTTTTTCACAAAAAGAATATTTCACAACATATGTATGTATCTCTACGATATAACCGCAGTTAGCGAATATTCAGTAAATGTTAAAATATTTACCATGTAATACAGATGTTTATTAATTTGAAACGTTGTAGTTATGTGCTACATTATGAATAAATTATTTAAAATAAAATTACAAACTATTGAATACTATAGATACCACCAGAAATAAGACTCCTTAACAATTATACCTTTGCATAGAACTTACTGAACATCTTCCACTCCTCTAGAAGTTTATTCGAATAAAGCAACTTCCTGCACTTTGAGAGCTTTATTATTTGAAATCGTGTGCGCTAAAAAACAGCAAAAATTGATATGAATTTGTGTTATAAGTATTGTAATATTGTCCTCGTCTACACTTATAATTGAAACGTGGAATTTTCTAGCCCATATTTGACTTTTGTAGGTTGTATTGACTTGCTACAGTTAAATTTGATTGATAACTTATTGATTTCACATATCTAGAATTATCTTCAGTATTTTCTCTCTTGATCAACTCTCCTACCACTTGGTTTAGTGCTGTTCTAGTTTTGTGATTTCATATCAGGTTTAACGCTATTTTTAGCCTATATTTTTCTGTAACTGTTAGAATCTATAGAGGCAACCCTTTGAATACAAATGTTGAAAGCAGTATCAAACGATTTGAATTGCTGTGAGCTTCTTTCCTTTCAAATCAATATACACATATACAGCAAGTACTCAAATATCCAATCCTTGTGCAAACTTTAAAAAAATAGACGCAGTAACTTTGGATAAAAGCTTCCACTTTTAGTGTCCTCGCAATTGTCAACTTTCTTATTTTAAACGGCATACTTGTATATTTTCACATTGTTAGAAAAGTAATAGAATAAAAAGTCTTTCGCTGTTACATTTGTCGTAGCTATAGTTTACAGGTCCTAGAGATATACATACATACAACAACAAAGTTTAACCATTATGACTAGAGTCGACAAAAAGGGGCAAGTTTCAGTGCAGTGCGGAGAACAACGTGAAGAGTCAGAGCAGGCAGACTTTCATGAGTGATCATAATCGATACGAACGCATGAAACTTTACACATAAAATAATGACAAAAAATATATCACATACCGTGCTAAAACACTTAACTGTTTTAAAAAGCTTCAATGAAATCACAAACTGGGTGGCATCTACTAAATATTTGAATCATTCAATATGTTTCCACACGTGTTTCAATCAAATGAGTACGGCGTGGGGAATAAATATTTTTTAATGATGAAAACGACCGTTACACATCGACTGATGTTCTATTTCCAAATTCAAAGTAAAGTCCTTGTGACAACTCAATGGATCTTTCGACGCATCTTTTCAAATTTGTCTTAGTATGAAAAAATCTGAATACTTGTCAATAACACTTTCAAATAACACATAACCACAATTATTTTAAAATTCTGCATTAATTGTTCTTTCAACATAGTCACGAGCAGAGAACATAACGTTTCTTAGCAATGTTAGACTTGATAATGCATAATCCGAATACTTGCTGCCAAAGGAGACAAATGCTTTTTGGTCTAGTAAACTGAACGGTAGGTTACATAGAATAAAACGAACACCTATACTAAATGTTAGTTGTTCACTGTATTGTTTGCCACGGATTGCATAACAGTTTTTTTTATTCTTTTTAGATGGCGTTCACACCTCCACCTTCTGCTACACGTCAAATAGTTGTCGTATCTTCCACATTTAATTCAATCGCCTTCTCATTCTAAATCTGACATACGCGCCATTACGTTTTCTAGATTCTTCGAAATAAGACGTCTGCGAAACGTACTTAAATGCGACATTTTCTAAGTATGTATGTACTGATAAATGCTCACAACGACTAGTGGAATAATACTGAACAAGTGTGCTTTGATACGTACGGTCGCGTTTTCGTGCCACCCCTCTACGATATTCACCGCGCTGCATTGGAAATTCACCCTCTTTGCCCAGTCTAATTATGAGTAATAAGAAAACAATTAACTGTTGGCGAGGAAACTATAGTTGTACAAAGACTGGATTTGAAATAGGAAAGTTGTTATCGGTTTAGGTGACACCAGATATTAACTCAAGTTGTTAACGTGCAGGTTTAGTTGATAAATACAGATACATTGTTTTTGACATTCGAAAGTTAACATAAGGAAGGATATATAAGGAAGGAAGAAGAATTGCTAGTGTTCAATTATTACAGAAATCTCAGATTCATAGTATAATTTGCATAGTATTGTAGCTCACAATTTGTTACTATTCTTGGAAGTACGGTCCTTGTGTATGAGAATAATATACCATACACAATATATTGAGGTCACTGGTAAAACATGTTCTCCTTTTTCACACATAATACATGGAAATTATGATACGCATAACATATGTCAGTATCTTTTTTTGTTTGGACCATCTTAATCTTTTTTAAAGTTATCCCAGCTATAAAATGTGCTGTCTAATCACCGGGTCAGTATATGTAATACGTATCTGGTACAGCAATTATGAACGAAATAAAACAGCGGCATTTTTTCTTTTCTCTTCGGCAACCAGACTCAAATGAAAATCTCAATTTCACAAGAAGAAGTATTGTATAACTCACTTTAATAAACAGCCAGTTGGAGAGTAAATCCATTGAAACGTGAATATATACCTCCTAATTATACAATAAATTGCGTCAAATGCTATACATTCTTTCGGCGCTGTATTGTAATTCTAAGTAGACAACATCTCAGCTAATATCCGGCGTAGATTTGTAGTGTACACTTCAGTTTATTCTGGGAATGCATAAATTATGTTACATAATTAGCGTAATATGTCACTATGTGTGAAGTCGTTTATGAAGTGAATCGACTTGAAGCAATTTATGAAATTCAGATATGTTACATATTTTGTTTATAGAAGAATAAAAAAGAATTGACCTGTCAAATTTGAAAATTTCGACCACATAGGCAGACTTGCTGTAAATAATTTACTGTTGTTTGTACAAAGTGACGAATCTTATTTAATATAACCATAAGTTATTTTTTATGTTATCCAATTCATTTATTAATGTCTTTAATTTACTGGTAACTAATTATTTCTCGGAATAGTATTGGGTCCATAATAAAAGAAATTATCCCATTTAGTTTCTTGTAGTATTGGACCAATAATTCTTCGTCCTACAATTATCACGCAGATACCGATTAGAATTGCAACTTAGCTATATCTTGGGATAGATAACGTACATAATGAGAAATATGTCCAAACTTTGCTTCACGTTTCCCAAAGTATGGAATGCCATGGGCAGTAATTTACGTTTAGCTATTACTATTATTTAAACACCGTTGAATTATACTAGCCGAGTATTGGTAAAAAGGAACTCAAGTTGTTCTTCTGAATAAATCGTTATTTTATAAGTCACTTAGAAAATGGGCTATTACGGCAAATCTATTTTCCTTAACAGTAGAGTTTATTTTGAAAATAAAATTAATAAATTGGTTTATGTGGTTGCCTGAAGTTATCCACACTTTTCCAGCCACGCTTCTATCGTAACGAAAGTTCGAATGAAGTAGTAATTCCAATATAACATATACGATCGTGGTTTTCTTATAAATTTTACAATAAATGTTCTACAATCCACAATATATTAACCAAATTCTCTCTGATGGAAGCTTTTTTATATATCTAACAACGAAATTTAATTGGCTCGTCGTTTGTGGCCTTCAGAATAAAAAAAAATCGAAAAACCGTGGATGGGATAATTAAAACGTTGTGGTTCACTTATTTATTCGGATGAGATAATGAAAACGTTGTGGTTCACTTATTTATTCGAGTGCCTTGACACCGACCATAGGTCATATTTTGGTATGATGGCCTCCTACCATACCAACCATCAAATTCATTTGGCGAATTAATAAGAGCATCACGACGTTTTAATTATCCCATCCACGGTTTTTCGATTATTATTACTTTTGAAGGTCGTAAACGGCCAGCCAAATGAATTTGATGGCTGGTATCGTATGAGACCATGATGCCAAAATATTACCTATGGCCGCAGTCGAGGCACTCGAATAAATAAGAGCATCACGACGTTTTAATTATCCCATCCACGGTTTTTCGATTTTTATTACTTTTGAAAGTCGTAAACGGCCAGCCAAATGAATTTGATAGTTGGTGTGGTACGAGACCATGATGCCAAAATATGACCTATGGTCGGTGTCGAGGCACTCGCATTAATAAGAGCATCACGATGTTTTAATTATCCCATCCACGGTTTTTCGGTTTTTATTACTTTTGAAGGTCATAAACGGTCAGCCAAATGAATTTGATGGTTGGTATGGTACGAGACCATGATGCCAAAATATGACCTATGGCGGTGTCAAGGCACTCGAATTAATAAGAGCATCACCACGTTTTAATTATCCCATCCACGGTTTTTCGGCTTTTATTACTTTTGAAGGTCATAAACGACCAGCCAAATGAATTTGATGGTTGGTATGGTACGAGACCATGATGCCAAAATATGACCTATGGTCGGTGTCGAGACACTCGAATAAATAAGAGAATCACGAGGTTTTAATTATCCCATCCGCGGTTTTTCGATTTTTCTTTATTCTGAAGGCCAAAAACGACGAGCCAATTAAAATTAGTTGTTAGATATATAAAATAGCTTCCACCAGAGACAATTCGGTTAATATATTGTGGATTGTAGAACATTTATTGTAAAATTCATAAGAAAACCGCAATCGTATATGTTATATTGGAATTTCTACTTCATTCGAACTTTCGTTACGATAGAAGTGTGGCTGGAAAAGTGTGGATAACTTCATGCAACCGGTTTATGTTGATTTTGTCAAATTTAAAAATTAAGCATATCAAGACAAAATTGCAATCTTGACAAACATTGCCAACCATCTTTTTCTGTAGCGCTTATGCCTGATTGACGATCAGTCTCAACACCAAAAACCGATTTTTGCAAAGTCGAGAATGTTGATGCAATAGTTCTCTGTAATTTAAATTGTGCAACGATTTCATTTTATACAACAGTAACAACAAAAATGTACACATAAAGAAAGTGATATCGAAAGTCTTTGTTCTGTTTAAGTATTTCATCATATAATAGAACACCATGATCCTTGACTTTGATCATAAGTTTCTAAAAATTGCAAAAACAAACAACAAAGTGAGTCTAAGGGTCTATTTTGAATAAAAATCTGTCAATAATGTATGTAGTTGTATTTGATTAAAACAAAATGGTCTGAATTCACTTAAAAAAATTGAAACAGGCGCTTAATTTACACATGTGGAGTTATCCGGAAACCAAATAATAAAAATTACTAATCTAACAATCTGAAATGAAAAAAGCGTGTTCTATTTCTTTAAAATTCAACATAATTCACCGTGAAATTAGGTGGTTTGCACGGCGCAAAATTTGTATTTTAACAGCCGTAAACATGGTCTGTGCAAAATTTAAATTCTCCTTCAAAAAATACAGACGAAAATGTGTATAGCATTTTCCAAAACTGGAGATGCAAAAAGTAGTTAAATCTTGCTTTAATAAAACACCAATATTTCCAAATCAAAGCAGGCCACCGTAGTGAAAATTAGCATTAGTATGGATTCTTTTTATCCATTGAATCAAAAAAGGAGTAGTGAAACTCATTTCCTCGGGCGTATAGCTTTAATTCTCTCTATAAACATCTAGGGGCGACCCCGTTTCAGGATTATTACTATTTTTCAATAATTCCAAAATGTATATCGGCCCACATGTTTGGAAAGGTCCCTGTATGTTTTTAATTTTCAATTGTCAAGTCAACATTTTGTCATTAAGTCACCTAGACTGTGGGTCTACAAGTTGGTGCAGTGTAAATATGGTCAAGGGTGAGTTAATTGGCTTTGACACCAAAATGAAGACCTTTCTTTTTCTATAAATTTTCAGTTTAATTGCTTCTATTTAATTAATTATTGCTTCTATTTAAGTTCTACTTAATATTTTGTATGTTTGCATGACACTGAATGATAGATGTTTATATAACTTTTAGACAAACTAACCACGGTATATACATACACATGTATGTATGCACAATGCACCGAGCAAGCTTCGCATAATACAAGAACAGATACATACCTCTAGGCAAAATTATTTCGAATTATTTAATATTCATTGTCAATCAGAACAAATTCTTTATTAATTAGACATCAAGCAACATTAAAACACTATTTGTGCCACTCTAGTGACCCATAGCAAAGTCATACATGCAACAAAAGTAAATAAACAACTTTTTTTATTACAGAGCACAAGTCCGCCGCGAACGTTTTGCGCGCACAGCGAAAGGAAATGATTAATAGTGGTCTTATGCAACACCCAATGTGCCTTTTCTGATTTAAACAATCTTTCTAAGCAAGTGATTAGAAATAAAACTTTCCTACTTTTCTCCAATCAGTACGATACATAAATTATTAACATAAAGCTAGAGTAAACGGAAAATTATATAACTTTTAAACTGGTTACTAAACTGATTACGAACGTTATTTTTTCATCTAAATTAAGACAAGATAATGCACGTATCACGGAAATTACATGGAAATGATACGCGTTTTATACGAGAAGTACAAGAGAAAGATGATCTTCGTCGCATATCTGTCAAGAAGCAATTCGAGCAAATTTACTCGTAAGCACGTATGTACTAAAAATAGCTGTGGGAAGTGAACTTAGGTTTATGATGATCTTCCGCACTTTAATTTGAAATGCGCATCGCTGTATTTATACTTTCAACTACCGCTTACATTACATCAGTTGGTATACCTTAGGAAAGTGTATTACTATCTTTTATAGCTTTTATATTTAAATAAAGTGGTAAACTTTTACGGAAATCTAATTACTACTTCAGGCTCAAGATAGTACATGTTTTATCAGTTGAAGAATTAATTTCTTTTTTATGTGGTTATAGGCCCACAAATTAAATTGAGGGGTATAAGCTATTTAGTTTACAAATATGGGAATGGGAATAATCGGTTCTATTATATCGTAGAAAGATGGTTTATATTTCAAGACAATCCCCTTGCCCCTTTTCTAACTTCAGCTCAGCAATCTGTTGTGATTACCCAAGCACTATCGGTTTAGAGGACAATGAGTAGTCAGTAAGCAAGGAAGCTTAATTTATATATAACCTTTCCAAGTACATGGCGAATATTTTGACAAATTCCTTCAAAGATAGAACCACTTTCAACATCCTCGATTCTTTTGCCTTCTCGAGTGAAATACAGGGCTCATCCCTCCCAGAGGGTTTTGTACTGGTGTCGTTGGATGTTGTTTCCCTCTTCACCAATATACCGCTAGATCTCGTTAATAATATCCTGTCACAGAATTGATGATGATAAGGAGAATACACCTATTAAATTGCAAGAATTCCTTAATATCATAACCGACTCGTCCTTCTTCATCTTTGGTGACAAATACTTCAAACAGGTTAAAGGCGTACCCATGGGCAGCGCTCTTAGCCCTGTACTCGTTTGCATCGTTATGGAGCTATTGTTGATATGCATCGACAAATTAGATCTCGTTAATAATATCCTTTCACAGAATTGGCACATGATAAGGAGAAATACACCTATTAAATTGCAAGAATTCCTAAATATCATAACCGACTCGTCCTTTTTCACCTTTGGTGACAAATACTTCAAACAGGTTAAAGGCGTACCCATGGGCAGCGCTCTTAGCCCTGTACTCGTTTGCATCGTTATGGAGCTATTGTTGATATGCATCGACAAATTAGATTTTGAACTTCCTTTTCTATACAAATATGTGGATGATATAATAACATCTGTTCTACAAAACCATACCACCTCCATACTTGAAGTATTCAACAAATACCATAGACATAAAATTCACCATAGAGTTAGAGAATAACAACTCTGTTTCTTTTCTTGATACCCTTGTCATCAGCCAGATTAACGGATTGTCCTTGACTGGTACAACAAGCCTACCTTCTCGGGCAGTTATATTAACTTTTTCTCATCAGAAACTTAATATCATTACAGCAATGAAGGATCGTATCTTAAAGATATCTCGCCAATCATTCCACTCAAAAAATTTAAAGAAACTTAAACAACTGTTCCTAAACAATGGCTACCCAGGTGCCTTGATCCATTCGCTGATATACAACTCTCTTGTAGCCTCTATCATTTGTCGACGTCCGTCGGAGACGACACCTCCCGATGGTCTGGTGGCAAACGGGACACCATACATGATATTAACACAGACACCAAATTTTACCTAAAAACTCCAAAACCCAAAACTCCTACCAACTTGTTATCCAATATAGTATACAAGGAATACAGCACCCAGAGTTTCCCTCTTTTCCGTGCATCACGAATAGGTTCCGTCAAGCGGAACCACTGCAATTCAGTCGAAAGACCCTCGCGGAAGTCAAATTATTCGTTCTTCTAAACAATCGATATAACATCCTTGCTTTTCTAGCCCCATCATCTTGACAATGGGCGGTATCAATTTGAATTTTTTCGGTTGAAAAGAATTTCTGAGTATTTCTGTAGCGTGCTTTGTCCTCTTGATCTCAGGTATATGATAATGAACCCACGTTTCACTAGCGACAAGATCATAATCGAAAAAGAGGAAATTAAAAAAGAATCAAAAACGAAAATTGTGAAAAATATTTAACAATTCAACTTTGTTAGATCTTGTTTTGTACGACAAAAGTGTAAGCGTAATAAGTAAGTGAATAGTGTTAGTATATAATCCGACTTGTTTTTGCAAATAGCACGTCTCACCTGAAATTAACAAAAATCAATGGAAATATTTATATTCAAACAACGCCAATAGAAATAATGATTCCTAGAGATTAGAAACTGTGTACTATAATGTCAAAATGCATTTGTTAATTGCATGTAGACTTTTTTATAGTGTAATATTATCAGAATTTTATTATATGTATTTATGTTTCCAGACATAATTTAGTTGTGAAATACTAAATTATGCGATTTGTCTGTTGAAGACCATGACATTTGCTTTAAACTGATTCCTGTTGCACTTGGTATTTTGTGTCTTCGAAATTTTTTTAATTACCAAAACTAGATCTTTAAATATTCATTCAATGATATTTAACCAAATATATGATCTGGTTGTATGTTACATTATAATCGACTATTTCATAATATAATAATTGATAGCGAAGACTTACAATGTCTGAACACATGTTTCCTGTCCATATACACTAAGCAAAGTGAGAAAACCAGATTGGGAAAATAATTGTAGCCTGGTTTTTGCTTGAATATAACTTTTGCGTTCTTGTTGTGAAGTATGATTGGCGTGGCCTATTGAAACCATATAACTATTCACATTATCATTATTGTCTACAAGGCCTCCTCGAAAGCAAAATACAGTTAGAGAAACAATTTCTACGAGAATAATAAACAAAAATTTTTCTTGTAAATTTCAATAGCAAAACATTACTTCCTACAATACAACATAACATTATATTTTATTCGTAATTATGTATTTTATATAATTTATAAAAAAAATGTTTTCTTATATTATACCCATCATGCAATAGCACTCCATACGGCATAGCTAATGCAATGTAGTTAACCGCAATTGAGTATTATACATTACCATAAAACCACAAAAATGTTAATGTATGGCAGTAAAAGCAAGTGAATAGATCCTGACCTTAATTCTTATAACCTTAATCTTATTTGTTGTGTATTATAATATTATATCATGATAATCTGATACAGAATTTTATAGATACACTCTTTTTTGTTGGTTTCAGATATAGAGTGAACGTTACCAAATATGAACTGAAGAATGTCACAGTGAGAAAATACGTCTGGTGTGTCCAAGTTCCGCCCAGATGTTCTAATTACTCTATACAGCGAGTAAATGTAACAAAAATTGAGGTTAGATATACACATACATATTTATGATATAGTATAAAAAGAACCACCACCTACACACACTTAGATTTTACAGTAAAATTGCAAGAAATATATTATATGTTTAGCTTTGATATAATTCACACTTTTCGGTTGTTTAGCAGTTTCTTATGATTTTGTAACCCTGCGTAAATGATCGTGACAGTGAAATCATACATACAGTGTATAATTCTCGCGAAACAAATGCATCTTTCGAGTCACTCGAAGAAATAATTATGTAATTACGTAATCTCATGATTTTATATAATTAAAGTAGAATATATAGGGCTATCGAATGAGCAAAGTGCTACTATTACGATAGCAGCTATTATTAACATTGTAATATGTATAAAGCCCTATAATTATGTAGTTATATATAGTAATAAGTATTAAATCTATCCTCTTTGTATATATGTTGAAATTAAACTGCAATATTACACTTATCGAATGCATAGAGTACACAATATATGCATTTATGTAAGAAATTGATTTTAAGGGTGCTAAAAATTAGTATGAGAAGGAATTTTATATTCTTCTGTAAAAATAAATAATCTTTATTAATGGTTTTAAACAACTATACTTGTACATATGAGCCTAAAAGCAGAATGTTTTTTCTCAATCCATAGAACAACCTAGTGTTATCCTACAGAAGACATGATAACTATTTGGATAAGGATAACTTACTACCCTGAAAAATATTTCAAACAACTTTTTTGACTTCGAAACAAAAGCAATGATGATGTTTCTTGTTAGTTGTTAGAAGAAGAGATTGAGTAAAACGAATCACTAAATGGATTAGTCGAACACAGACGAAGTAGGCACCATTGTATCTGAAATATTTATCTCACAGGTGAAGTGGACACCAATTAAACAGATCCGCCCTAGTACTACTGGCAAAGTATTTATAGTGAAGGCAATAAAAATGCAACAAATATCAGTTACCGAACATAGTTATTTAGATTTGTTACATTGTACATCATATTTACAAAAGAGAAATACAATACACAAGTACAATAATCGGCAAGCTTTCATGAAGTACGTTAGACAAAAAAATGTTCTAGATAATTACGTTAGTATAGATATACTCAAAAAGGAAATAAGACCTACAGCATGCTGAAAGTAAAACATGCAGTATTGAAAACAGAAAAACAATTGAACATTGTTGAAAATTATATGTGTTGAACAAAAAGTTATTACCTACTAGTTGACTACTGTAAACTCAAAAATAAGCAAATAAATAGCTTTCATATTTTCTAATAATTTGTCAAAATAATGTGCAAGTAGGTAACGAACACTGTGGCATAAATAATCAGATGCAGGTTTTCTTACCTAGTAAGACCAAATAAATAGTTTTGTTTTGATTCGACACTTATTATTACTAGTGGATTGCTTTAAAAATGCCATTTACTCATCTCGAACAGTATTATATGTTATAAATACTTATGTCCAATTGGCACAAAAAAATCAGTAGAAGCATATATATTATTATGAAAATAAATTTCCGGAAAGTCCAGTACCAAATAAGCAATACTCAGTGATATTAATCTAACACGTTTACTTCCGTTTCCTAATCCAAAATGAAAGCCTTCATTTCTCTACTTTTTTTAAATACGGATTCATTATTTCTTCATTTTCTATAGAAGCACAAAAATAAAAGTTATTAATTTCATAAAATCTATTTTACAACATTATGATCCCTTTAGTGACCATCGGGAAGATGTCATGTCCACTTTGTCTATGAAATTATCCAGTGTTATTAAATATCAGATAGAAACCCATTATCAGTCCCCACTTAGTATATGCCGGTATGATTAGTTCAACTATCCTATTAATATTTATGACTTATAGCCTATTATTCAATTGACGGTATATTACGGTGAATTAGAAGTGTTTATGCAGCTTAAAAAATATTCGATCTATAATCTTTCATAATTTAAACCGTGATCCACATAATGTATCCATTGACTTTATTTGACTTTGAAGATGATACACCATTCCAAACCTATTTGCATAGTGATGCATTTAGTGAGCTAAAATTAGTGAAAGTTTTCCATTCATGCGGTGTTGCAAAGCAAATAGTAATTAAAGAAATTGTGTTCATGAATTCGTCATATTCTTATGATTTTGGTGTGCATAATTCAAAAACGACATCCATTTCTCTCCATCACTTATGTAGTCTTGCATTTTAGTTATTTTCTCTTAGAGTCTCTTCGTACATAATTTTGTAAAACGATATATATTTTGTATCAAACACATGACGTCAAGACAATTTTGCAAAAGTGGAAAAATGTAAGCCTGTGTTACATATTCCTATATTGGATGATTTGTTTGTATCAAATGTTTCTTGTTAACTTCTAAAACCATAAGAAATGCAGGATATGGAGAATCGTAAACATTTTTGTTGTTAAACAAATAATAATTGCAGTACTTGCGTGTTAATATATTTAAATTGAATAAAGTGTTGCGTAAAACTTAATTACTCTACAGTTATTTATTACAGTCGAAGAGAAAATAACTTTCTTTCTCATCTTTAGTAATTATCCACGTGCAAATTTAAACAGTAACGTTATTCATTCAAATATCTCAGACCATAGTAGTATAATAGTCGAATATAAAATTATTAGAGCAATGGCTCCTAAATATTTCTACAGTAGGCAATATAATGATGAAAATTCAAATAAATTTATAACTTCCATACGAGACGAATGTTGGACTGACGTTTACGGTATAAGTGACACGAATTTAAAGTATAAAAAGTTTATAGACATACTTTCCTATCACTTCAACCTGTGCTTTCCAATAAAGCGTTTTGAACAGCGATGTATTGACCATATAGCCTACATCTCACCTGAAATTAAAAAAGCTTCCAGCGATCTTAAAGATTTGTTTCAAATATGTAAATCTTACGACGACCCAAAATTATGAGCACAAAAGAAACGAATACCAGGTTATGTTAACTGCAAGTAAGATAGCGCATAATAATAAATACTTTATGAATGCAAATAACAAAACTAAAGCTTCTTGGCAATTAATTAATAAGCGCACTCAGGTGACAGATCATAATGAAATAGTCCTTACAGTGGATAATATTAAAGTAGATGTAGAGGTGTGTTGGTAGAATTTCTGGGGAAGCTGCTAGTGATAAGGAATATATAAAAAAATCAGTTCAAATTTCTAAAATAACACCTAATTTAAATACGTTGTTCTTACACCCGCCTAATAACTCGGAAATAATAATAATAATAATAATAATAATATGGTTTTATTGTCCAACAACAACCAATTACAGGACAAAATTACAAAGTTATACATTAAATACATACATACACATAAAAATGAATAGTTACACTAACTGATTAATTGAATCAACAAAAATATCATTATAATAAAAATTAGCTGCTCGAGACATCGTTGTCAGTGGTGATGACTGTAGCAGGTTTGTTCGTGAAAATGGGGTAGAAAAAGTGCAGGAATAACGGGAACATAATCTAGGAACTAAGAAATCTAGGGAAGACAGGAGAAAAGGACAATCTATAACATTATTAACCAGTTTCCATATGAACCGAGCTCCATGTCTTTCTCGACGGTAACTTAACGCATCCATATCATGTTCGGTCAACAGCGTCGCATAATCAACGCCGCGCGGAGGATAAACGCCATCATTTCTAAATGATAAAAATTTTAAAAAGCGTCGTTGAATCTTTTCCACCGCGAGCTGGAGATAAACATAGTGCGGCGACCAAACTTGAGATGCGTATTCCAATTTGCTTAGGACCAGACTATAAAAAAGGCTCTTAAAGACACGAGCATCATTAAAATATTTACAAGAACGTAGAACAAAACCTAGGCTACGAGAAGCAGATAACGACACACTTAGAATATGATGGGAAAAAGAACAACGACTGTCAAAAAACACTCCAAGGTCTTTCACTATTTCAGACTTCTGCAAATATGTATCGTGTATTGAATACACCGATATAATTGGATTTATTTTTCTACTGTATGAAACATAGCAACATTTATTTATATTTAACTTTAAGCTAAATTTAGAACACCAAGTACTTATAATATTTAAATTGTGTTGTAAGTCTAGTACGTCATGCAACGAACGAATACTAGTATAGATTTTTAAATCATCTGCGTAAGCCAAAACAGAGCAGGATAATGAGGACAGAAGGTCATTGATGTACAACACAAAAAGCAATGGCCCAAGGTTGGAACCTTGGGGTACCCCAGAAGTGGGAATAAAAATATGAGATGAAAAACCATTATAAAATACGTAGTTACACCTGTTATTCAGATAAGACCAAAGAAGTTTCAGCAGTGCGGGACTGAATCCAAATGCGGATAGTTTATATAAAAGTATACCGTGATCAATACTGTCGAAAGCGCTACTAAAATCAGTGTAGATAACATCTACTTGACCCTGATGATCCAAATCCTGGCAAATATATTGTGTAAGGCTCACAAGATTTGTTACCGTTGATCTACCCTTAACAAAACCATGCTGATACGGTGATATAGATGGCCTAACATTGTTATATATACATGAATATATTACGTTTTCGTATAATTTAGCGAAATTTGAAAGGATAGAAATAGGTCGATAATTTTCAAGACAATTTTTGTTACCTTTTTTAAATACAGGAACTACTCTACCACGTCGCCATAAAGAAGGAAATACATTCGTCTTAATCGAGAGATTAATTATCAGCATAAGAGGTCTTGCCAAGGCACATCTTGCATCGCGAACTATGAAAGATGGAATCAAATCGTCACCCGATGTATTACAATTTGGGAACTTAGACATTAACTGGATCAATTCATCTTCAGTAACAGAAGATAAGGAAAAGGGAACACAATCATTATGACTGAAATTTTGAGGGAATGCTGAGCTAACATTGTAAATAGAAGCAAAACTGTTTGCAAAAGCGTTAACAATACTGCATGGATTATCTAAGACTATATCATTGTGAGTCAAAGTGTTCGGTATTCTTGTAGTACCTTTCCTATTGTGTAAGTATTGAAATATCATTTTAGGATTATGTTGTAATGAGGTCTCAACTGACCTCAGATATACCTCGTATGCCTCGGAGATTTTAGACTTACACAAGGAGCGTGTTCTTCTAAATTCATTTAAGAAATAGGTGCTATTTGTTGATTTCCATTTACGTCTGTAATACAACTTTAGTTTCAAAATGTTAACAATATCAGTCGTAAACCATGTTGGATATGTTGAGCGCTTGCCAGTTGCAGAATATTTCGGAAATAGAAACAGTTATAAAGAATCTTTTCCCAAAGATATCGGCTGGAGTGGATGGAATCCCTACAAAAATTGTTAAACTAGTAAGCGACTAGTAAGTATCTAGTCCACTAACTAATATTATTAATTCAATGTTTGAAACTGGTATTTTTCCTGATCAGCTAAAAATTGCAAAACTGGTACCAGTAGGTATATAAAAAAGACAACTCCAACGATATAAATAATTATCGACCTGTTTCATTATTGCCATCATTTTCAAAAGTTTTTGAAAAAATCTTAGTTAATAGATTATTTTCGTTCTTTCAGAGAAACAATGTTATATCTCATTGTCAGTACGGTTTTATACAAAATAGATCACGCGAAGATGCAATTTATAAATCCCTTGTTGACATCCTAGAATTCCTAAATGTAAATAAATGTGTATGTGGCATTTACTTCGATTTAAGCAAGGCATTTGATCTTATTGACCATGGTATTTTGCTTTCTAAATTGGAAACTTACGGAGTACGTGGTATTCCTTTAGAGCTCCTACGCTCATATCTTTCAAATAGGTATCAAGCGGTGCATATAAATTTTCTGAAAAATGAGACTTGTAGTAGCCGCGTGAAACTTGTACGTGGAGTTCCCCAAGGATCAATTCTGGGTCCACTTTTATTTGTGATCTATGCCAATGACTTACATCTTGCGCTTAGTAACTGTAGGCTGTATCAGTACGCAGACGACACTTCGCTAGTAGTGACGAGTGATTTTTATGGAGGTCTTGCTGGAAAGGTCACAGGTATTGTAAACGAAATGAATATATGGTGCAAAGAAAATCGATTAGAATTAAATGTCAATAAGTCTACCTTTATGGTCTTTCGAGAAAATAAAACATCACTATATATAAGATGCAACGACAAATCAATCTCACAGTCGCTAGCCATACAGTTCCTAGGTGTTACAATTGATAATTATCGAGGATGGGGAAATCATATCGACTTAATTACGAAAAAATTGAGTAGTTCCTTTTACGCTGTATATTATCTTCGCAACAGAATCGACTTGAACATATTAAAAACTTTTTATTTCGCGAACGTTCAATCACGGATAAAGTATGGTCTGCTGGCTTGGGGACAGAGCCCTGCCGCTAATAGAGTCTTTTTACTACAAAATTATACGATGTATGCTATTTCTATCGAGCCGGGCTTCATGTAGGGATCTCTTCAGACAGTTGAAAATTATGACGTTACCATCGCTGTATATTTATAATCTAATTTTATTCTTTTACAAAAATCAAACTTGTTTTGATACCAACGCCTCCGTGTCCAGATCGGCTATTGCGACACGTAATGCCAATAGATTATGTATTCCTCTTCATGGGTCAACTTTTTATAAGAGTCCATATTATGCCTGCATTAAGGCCTACAATGCATTACCGGATGATTAGCGGCACTTGGGAAATAGGAATATTTACAGTTTCAAAAGAAAATGAAAAGAATTTTTGGTTGATGGAAGTTTCTACAGCTTCGATGATTTTATCTCGATGTAGTATACTGTATTTTTAGTGTTAATTGGATACATATTTTATAATTTTAACATATATTTTATGAGATTTTGACAATGTCTATATCATTAGATCATGGACAATAAAGATTATTATTATTATTACTATTATCTAAATAGTGCAATAATGTTTTGATGGCTATACTACAGTAGATCCTGAAATAAAATGTATAATTGTAAGGTTATTTATAATTTCAGTTTTGTTTAAATATTGCTAGATATTTACTATACTAAAACTACAAAAACGTCTACCTAAGAAAAACTGCCTTGTAAGAGTTTCTTATGTAGGTACTCGTAGACAAAGTTGGTGGTAACTAAGGTAAAATATTTAAATTAAAGCTGTGGAAATAAGTAGAATTTTGTACAAAGTAAGTGAAGAAATGCATCTAAGTCATAGTTTCAATTTATAAACCAACTTCTTGGCCAACTCACCAAAATCAGCTTCCGATTCTATGAATCTTCTTTCTTACAAAAAGAATGCCTATAAATTGTTCAAAACGAAGACTTGTTATTATACCATACTCACGTTAGTGCTGCTTTAACGTCATCACAATTAAAAGAATGCCGGCAACTTACATTAGATAATAAACAGAATAGAAATCTTTCCGAGAAATTCTAAAAGAAATAGTAATTGAGACGATGTATTATAGGAACTTATAAAAGTCAAATTGTATCTGTTAAAACAAAACCGAAGACTTGAATTCTACACATCCGATTCTGCAACTACCTGTATATTACTCATTACTTATACATACATGCAAAATAATTTATTAAAATAATTCAGAAGTTTCCTACAGAGATTAATATTGTGTATAATTTTGATTAATAAAAGTATAAATTAGAAAAGCTGAAATCCATTACTATACTTAGATTAAACAAAACGGGAAATGCTTGCTAATTTATGGAAACTACCTAATAAACAATTCAAATACACTAATTAGTTCTTTCCTCTGTGCGGTTTAAATTTAGTCACAACTCGTTCTTATTAACTAGTTTAACATCGCTGCCGAAGCATTCTTTTAGACCACCTTCCTGCATAATCATATCACATAAGGTCTGCAAAAATATTTATTTCACTTTCCATTTGCTATTACATCTTACGCCCACCTTTCGCTGTTTATTTATATCCCAACCTATCAAGTTAACCAGCGCTATTGGTGTTACTTGTTTTTATTGTCGTATCGATTGGCGACCTACTTCGTATTACGGGTAGTATTTCAAATCACTTCCTGTACAAAATAAATTTATGTGACTTCACAAATGATAATGTTTTTCATTTAATTTAGACAGCTTTCGGACTCTTAATAGCTATCGTACCCAATCAAAAAACACTTCCATCTTGTTCGCTAATATACAGTTTTTGTTTTTGTCTAACTATGTATGTCAAATAATAATTAATTACGTCCTTTTGTAGAAATAACTGGCCATATTTAAAAATATGTAGAACATGAATACTTCTTACGAAGATCGGTAAAAAAATTATAAAATGTATATTTGCAATATTAATTACATTTCGAACTATGATTTTAACTCAAAAGTGTCCTCCAAATAAGTTTAATTTACAGAAAATTACACGAATGAACTGCTGAAACGTTCTATAAAGTACAGTTGAAAAATTATAAATAATAAGGAATTTTTAGTCTAAGAGGTGGAATAACATGAAATTTCGTTTACAGTATTGCCGTTAATTGTGACAAAATACGAAAAAATATATTTTTGTTGACATACCTAAGGCAAATCGAACCCCATTCTAAAACTAATAAAGTTGGCAGCCTAAAATTACGGGCATACGTTCAAACAATATCATAAATTAAATTTCGGTGTGGCACTGCCAAGACAGTATGATGAAAGAAATCATTTGTAACCATTCTACGACAGTGCAGGTAAACTTTTCTTTGCAGTTAATAATTTATACGCGCCTTCATGAAGACAGTCACTAATTGTTGCCATTCTTCTAACACTATGATTTCATAATTTCTTATTCCCTGTTAAGAGCTTATTTACAAAAAATGTCCAAAAGTAAGTTCTTTGAAATGGAGCTTTTGTTTTGGTCTATCACCAGCTTTTTGAGATTATTGCTGAAAATTCGTTCTCTTATAATGACGACTTATAGAATGTTACATGACCTGATGTTCAATCATTTAACTTTTTAATGCTAGTTTTCTTCAAATGTGGTCTACATTGCAATTATGGCAGATGAATTTATGTTCTATGAGTATACGTGTTGCTGATGTCGGTACAAGAGAATACGAAAAAAAAAACATTGGTTGCACTAAACTGTCTTTGTTCCTCTACCGTTTTCCGTTAATTTATATTCTCTGTAATGGATGAGGCGTCAACGACATACCCCCACTACCTGATATCGCTGTATTTGGACCTAATCGGATTTGCTTTGGTTGATTTCTTTGCATTTCATCCAATTGGGCTTGTTGGACTTTAAAATGATAGGTGCAAATAAT
Source organism: Holotrichia oblita (assembly GCA_023690525.1). Lineage (NCBI taxonomy): Eukaryota > Metazoa > Arthropoda > Insecta > Coleoptera > Scarabaeidae > Holotrichia > Holotrichia oblita. The sequence continues at coordinate 80,022,164 of CM043020.1, read as the reverse complement.
ATTATCTCACTGCTAAATATTATCCAAAATGTTGATTGTGAAAAACTATATATAACTTTAAAAACGGTCGTCCGCTAATATTGTATTTCGAATACTTTCGGAGGAACATTTCAGTGACACCCGATAACCCTTCAGGGTTTCCCTCAAGGTTTCATCCGGCTCATCGTCTATATTTCCTCCGATTGGTTTCTTCTTGGGCGTGCTGCCTTAGCACTGCCTCTTTGAGATTCCATCCCACTGTCAAATTCGACACTCTAATTTTCTGATGTTGATCAGTTAAATTCCCTGCATATACAGGGTGACTGATAATGAAACGGTCATACTTTACAACATGTTAGTAGAGATCATTTGCAATAGATCTAGCCCAGTTTGCCTTATTCAAAAGTCACCCGTTTTCGAGATATTGTGGTTTTTTTTGTTTTTATCGAAATTTACTACTTACTCTCATTCAAACTTAAAATTTACGAAAATAATGGAACTTTTCCTTTCTAGGAAGTTTTTGAGATAATTTGTATGCTCGATGTATTATGAAAATTTAGAAATAAATAGTCACTAAGGTAGCGATTATGTTTACAGTTTCATCAAAAGCTGAAGTTTTAATTTTCTTTTGTTTTAATTTGTCCAGGTGTTTAATGTAATTTTCACCGATAATGTGTGTTAGGATGTCCTTTAGCCAGACAAACTGAAAAATTGAGAAAAAGTTCCATTATTATTATTAAGGGCTCGTGGACTAGTGGCTTGCACACTTGCCTCGTAGTCCGGCAGTACCGGGTTCGAACCCCGGAGCTTCCTTTCTGAGTTTGGTTTTCTGTAGTTTTCCAAATTCCACGGCAAATGCGGAAAGGTAGCATCTTAATTCGGTCTACAGCCGCAGGCGTAATAATAACTCATGGCCAGCCGATACCCCCTGTAATTGGCGCAAGCTGTTGGAGGATGCTAAGGCATGAATTGTTATTATTATTATTAGGAAGAATCAAATTTCGGAAAAAACGGGACTTCGGTTTTTACGAAATTTGATACGATCAAAGTACTTCCTCTCGATTACTTCCTCTCGATTATTAATTATTATTATTATTATTTTCGTTAATTTTAAGTTTGAGTGAGTGTAATCAGTGACCTTCGAAAAAAAAACAAAAAAAAGCAATATCTCGAAAACGGGTGCCTTTTGGATAGGGCAAATTGGGCTATATCTGTTGCAAATGGCCCCAGAAAGTCGCAAACATTTACGGACAAGTGCACAGCAGACTCATCATATTAAAAAAACATATTGTTGCGAACTGTTAGCGACATGTCTTCTATTTACATTTCTAACGCCCTCTAGCGGTGGCAGAAACAACAATATTAAACAATTTGAATCACCTTAGAAGAAAGGCTTAGGAAAATGCATAATAGTCTATTTTCTTGGCCACCAAACATTCCAGGGACTGATATTTTCAAAAATCACAAAATTTACGTATTTAAATTTCTTTAACGCTATTTAACGGTGATGGACAAAATAATATTAAACAGTTTGAATTACTAAATAAAAGAAAAACCCTTTATAATAAGACCAAATTTGCTAAATTTCGTTCAGGGGAAGAAAAATAATTTAAATTTATAGAAGAAATACTTGCCATTCACACGTTTCTTGAGATATTTTCGGATAGGTAGAAGATAGCGATACCCGGTTTTCGCTGGTTTGTTAGTAATTTATTGTTAACTTATTGTTCTGAAATACTTTGTATAAAATTTTTCGTTTTTAGTAAGAGCTCTTGCCCAAACCTTGTCCACTTAACCGACTCTATATCTCTAAACACAGCAAAACATTATTTTAACGTGCCTAGTGAACACCTTGAACTGAGCCTTATTTTCTTTATAACTTTTGTAATAATGATTTTACAGAAAAGTCGTCTTATGCTTTGTTGTAACTAATCGTTAAGTAACCGCAAAATTTGCATTAAACATTTAATGTTTATATAATGTTCTATTAAAAAAAACATGCACATTATAATCGTATCTTAGCAACAGAATGCTCTCTTGTTTTTGCATTCGCATAATAAAATGCAAATGGGAAAATACAGAATCTTTCTCGATTTAAGTGACTTTCTATCACCAATAACAAAAAAGTTCGCCTTTGTAGAATTTTCTATGAACGCACTGTAGATATACATGGAATTAATTAATTAATACATTCTGGCAGAAGGAGTGATAACAGAAACATAATCACTCATAACTGGTCTACCCGGATTTCTTGAATAGCAAAAAAACTTAAAAAATATGAAACTTATAGTAATAGTATAAGGATCAAGTTTGTGACTACTACTCTCAAAAATTGAAACATAACTGGCTACAGAATTGTCAAAGTATTTCACAAGATTTCTCCAGAAGGGTTTTATGATAGCAGAAACCTACCAAAATAAATTCGAAAAGATTACGGCGTAGCTATGTATGTTAGATATGCAAGTGCATCGAAAGCAACCTTATCGTTCTTCTAAGGAAGAACAACAAGGTGTTTTTAAGGGTATTACCTATTTATATTTTGATGATGCTCAGCTAGTGAGCAGATAAAGAATGTGTTCAAGCCTTACATCAGATCATAATGTGGTTGGTTAAGAAAGAAAGAATTCCAGATGTTTCGGTATAAACGCGAATTGAAGAAACGAAGTTGAGCATAATGTACAACAGGACGAAAATATACTAAATCGCGTGTACTATCACAAGAATATAACTAGTTTTTATGAGAACGTATGTATGTATGTATATAGGTATACAATCCAAAGATAATGAGTTGATACGTACTATCATACTACCAGTGTACTACCATCAAACTTCTGAACCCTTAACACTTAAAAATGTCCAAGAGCAAACTGTTAAATACGGTAATTTATATATGACTGGATAGCTTCATACTTGCATAAACGTAGCCAAACTGTAGTTATCAAACAGAATGGTATTGCAGCATATTCACAACCAAACTGTTTTAATATTGGTTTACCGCAGGGGTCGGTCACTGCTGTTTGTAGTTTACGTTAATGACCTGCAATACAGCTTTGAGAATTTGAAAGACATATGTCAATTCGCTGATGATACATCTGCTACGGTGCATGGAATGGATTATAGCGAACTATCAGTCGCTGGTCATGAATCCGCCTCACTGATTTCTGAGTGGACAGACTCAATTTCTTTGCAATTAAATAAATCCAAATCTAAGGTAATGGTTTTTGATCCACATAAACGGTCCGATCGTTCAGTTTTAATTCGTATTGATGGCGCTGCAATACCGGAATATGACTCTGGCAAGTTTCTCGGATTAACTTTGGACAAACATTTATCCTGGGAATGTCACATTGATATTATAAGTAAAGCTCTCAACTCTTTTGCATACGCCGTGCGAATGTTACGGCAGAATGTCGATGTTCCAGTACTAATCACCTTTTATCGGGCTTGTATTGAGTCTAGACTTCGATATGGCATAATTATGTGGGGACGTTCCAGTCATACGAAAAGGTTGTTCATTCTCCAGAAGAGAGTTATGCGCATTATTTTTCTTTAAAATCTCGAGATTCTTGTAAACAACACTTCATTGAGAATAAAATACTGACACTGCCGTCACTTTACATGTATGAATGTGTTATTTTTGCAAAATCAAAAATCAATCTCAATTTGTAAAAAACGCGGACTATAATAAGACGTATAACACTCGTAACGGGTGTTCTCTCAGCATACCTGCGCACAGCTCTCAGACATACGAAAAATCTCCATATTATAATTGCGTTAAGATTTATAATAAACTACCCGTTGGGATAAGAGAGACATTATCCAACAATAAATTTAAAACAGCCGTCAAGGAATATTTTGTTTGTGGTGGCTATTATTCTGTCAACGAATTTTTACAATGATGTGCATGTTTTATAGGTAAACAATAGATTTAATGTAAAACTGTACCTTGTTCCCCACTTTTAGCGAATTTATGTATTACTATATTTTATATTGTGAAGACTATTTGTATTATGTATTTGTGTGAAATGACAAGGCTGATACGCGCCTTTGCACGTCAAAAGCTATAATAAAATTATTATTATTATTATTATTATTATAATTCTTCTTGTAAATGTAGATATATATTACTAGAAGTTACAATAACATTTTAAATATCATAATCCATCAAAAAATATTGAGATGTTAGCGCTTTAAACGACAAGGTTAGAGTTTCTTAGGAATATTAACCATCATCATTTACATACAAACATACATACATAGATACCATATATCGTTTGCATTATATCATTTTAAACACACGGCCTTTCATTTTGCAAATTGCCGTCTAACGCACTTCTTCAACAGAAGATAAGAAGTCATATTTAAAGAGCACTTACTTATGTAACTAGGAACTCGCAATAACTGTTTAAATATTTTATACATCACCTTATTTTAACCAAAATCTGCAGTCATTACTTGTTTAATCGCGAAAGAAATTGTTGCTACATTTTATCGCCTGAGTGTACTTTTGTATTTTAATACGGTGCTTATACTCTGAAGTACTTACAATTAGTAGACTACCAATTCCAATTATAATATCCGTTACTGTGTATTGATATTATTGATAGAATTCAATATAATTACCTAAAATAGAATGTAACCTTCATTTTTTATAATTCAGTTTTCGTTCAATCGTAATTCCTATTAGATACGTACAAAAGAATTTAACCTCTTAGCTTACTAAGCAATTTTTTGAGCAGTTTTTTGAACACTCAAATATAATTCCGTTATGACCTACATATACATAATCACAATTTATGTTACTGCGATACTACTTCGTTATTGTTACGAATCAATTAAATTAAAATAACGCAAATATTAGAATGAATGGCAGATGAACAAATTTATTCATGATTTGAAACTACGGATTTAATTGGTTTAGAAATCGTTTACATATCTTATAGAAGACGAACTTCCGCGTCATCAATAACCTACAAAACTGATCTACCATAAGGTATTACTGATTAGGATGCAGTAATACTTTCGATTGATCTGAATATAGATTTATAAATTTTAGAAACTGTTATAGTTACGTCAAGTGAAACGTTTTTATTGATGGAATTTAATTTTAAGTTCAGAGTTGAGTTCATACTGATGCCTGCTGTATAAAATTGTATTTACATAAGTAATTCGACGCATCCACCAGCATCATTTCAATTAAATTTGTGAGAGCGTTGTACCGAAAAAAAATGTTTTACTTTTCGCTTATGTGATAAATACCGTTAATAAATTTAGTTTTTCTTATAGATTATAGATGAATAGGGTAAGAAAAGAGTTTGGGTGTTTGTGCGATTAGAATATTTTTGCGTAAGCCTTTGTTTTAGTAGCTTGCTCAATGTATGTACATACGTTTATATATTTACAAAATCATACAAAGGATTTATTTATGAGTGCCAATCTTATATGTGCAGTCATGAAAGCGAGCACCTGACCCAAAGGTATCCGAGTTAGCTGCTGTTAGATTATTGTTAATTCTATTTCTCTGTGATGTCATTATTTCTCAATAGTGTTTATCAACGGTAAACAATGTAGTTTGTTTAGATTATATCCCAATCATCAAGAAAATCATATCATTATAGACCAGAATTTCAAAGTAATTTATTCTATATTGTTTGATCTTAAATAATTGATTCATCTCTATACCACGGAGTACATGGTAGTGAACTAGGTTATCATTCTGTAGATGAGTTCTTCCCCGAGATTTGATACATCTTGTCCATGGGCGGTTTCTAAAAACACTACAAATAATTGCGTTGAATGCATACTCAAGGAAAAAAGATATGGGACAATTTCAGTACATATATCAGTATTGTAATTGTCCCATTTCTTTTTTCTTTGACTATACAGTTGATCCTATTTAAAAAGTGCACCGTCGCGTACGAAAATATTTTAAAATAGTATGTATTATACATTTGACACTTTAACGAAGAAAACATCCTTTCTTACAAGTGCATCAGAACGGTAGTTCTATTCATCACCAATACCAAAACCATTTACAACTGCCATCCTCAACGTTATCATACACCTTTTTTATGGCACTTGATATTGAGAATACCAAATGATTAGATAGAAATGTTGAGCAGACATCATTTTAATATCTCATTAAAATCTCTGTTCATTAAATCGCATTAGTTGTTGTTGTTGTAGTGATTACTTTTCACCTTCTTTCTTACCGGAGGCTGCCCGATTCGTTTTTTCAACAAAGCAGTGCTTGTATCCTTTTGGCAAAACTTACTTTAAACTTTTCAGCAGTCTTTCCAAAATTAAATGAATATGAACATTGTCAACAGATGATTATGTAATTTGAAGCAACCACTATATAAATTCTGGACGTTCAGAAAATAATACTTCCCGAAGCATTTGCTACTACACAAAGCATTAATCAATATGTGAATGGTAAGAAGAGCCCAGCACATTATTTCCAGAAGCAGTAGAATCCCTGTTCGACT